>JARJLG010000187.1:0-196645 GCA_029448575.1 Mycena maculata
ACAAACCGGTGGATCGGAAAGTTCGTCCGGTTCCCACGTACATGCCAACCCTAGCGCGCAGGTCTTCAAGCCTGTTATCATTCCTACCCCAGATCCCCTACCAACCAAACCACCTCCCATTGCCGACTTCGTTCCCACTGAACGTCTCACACGAGAACGTTTAGATCTTATCTTATCAGCAATTCCGCCGGGATATCTCCTCCCCACGGAGGTAGATTTATTCGCGTTCATTCTTCGCAGGCGCCAACAGGCTATTGCCTTTACGGACATGGAGCGGGGTTTCTTTTCTCGCAAATATTTTCCTGACTACGAAATTCCCATTATAGAGCACACTCCTTGGCAGGATCCGCCCATTCGGATTCCGAAGGCCATCGAGGCTGAAGTACGGCGACTTTTGGAGCAGCAGATTGCGGCCGGCAAGTTTGAACCTTGTACGGCTAGCTATCGGTGTTCTATTTTCGCTGTCGAGAAAGCAGGTGGAGGAGGTTTGCACCTCGTTACCCATCTAGCTTCTCTCAACCAATATGTGATACGCGATGCCGCGTTGATTCCCCGTGTCGATGACTTCGCAGAGAGCTTCGCCGGGTATATATGCTATGGTTGCGCTGATCTTTTTGCAGGTTTTGATGGACGCATCTTGGCGGTGATTTCTCGGCCCTTGACCGGGGCGCACTCCTTGGTCGGCGCTTTGCAGCAGACCTGTCTTCCTCAAGGGTATTCAAATGCAGTTCCAGAGTTTCAACGTTGCACGACTCACGTCATTGCACCGGAAATTCCTCTGCATGCGGATATCTTTATGGACGATGGCGCCATAAAAGGCCATCGTACGGACTACAACGACTAACGGCTCCTGGATAACCCCGGGATTCGCCGGTTTGTATTTGAATACGCTCACACTTTCGACAGATTTCTTTTACGGCTCGAGACGGCCGGTATCACGGCATCCGGTAAAAAGCTAGTACCCATTACTCCTCGGCTCAAGATTGTGGGATCGGTTGTCTCCCGCGAGGGTTGGCATCTTTCTCATGGTATTGTGTCGAAGATACTCAAATGGGGACCGCTTCGGAACGTCTCCGAAGTTCGCCAGTTTCTCGGAACGGCTGGAGTCGGCCGGAAGTGGATCTGGAAATTTTCCCTCATCGCGAAACCATTAACCCTTCTCATCAGAAAAACAGAATCCGAGTTCGAGTTCAACCTCCAGGCTCGGGAGGCTCAGGACCAGCTCAAACGAGCGGTTACCTCAGCACCCGTCCTGGTTACGGTTGACTACGATCTCGCGCGTCTCCTACATCCAAAACCGCGCCAGTCCGACCATGGATTGATCGTCACCGCAGTGGACTCATCTGTCCACGGGTCCGGTTGGGTCGTGTTTCAAATATTGGTGGCTAATTCAATTCAGAAGAAGCCAGCGATTTTCGGTTCATGCACCTATAATGCCGTTGAATCTCGGTACTCCCAGCCCAAGATCGAGCTGTATGGAGTGTTCCGTGTGTTCAAAGATCTTCGTCATCGCATTTGGGGTGTGTTCTTCCGCCTCGAAATAGATGCGAAGTTTCTGGCCCAAATGATTCACGCGCCGGATCTTCCGAACGCACCTATGACACAGTGGATCAGTTATATCAACCTGTTCGACTTCGAGATCCAGCACATCCCGGGTAAAGATCACCCCGCAGATGGTCTCTCACGGCGTCCTCCGGCGGATGACGACTCGGACGAGTCTGATGCCGAGGAATATCTTGATAAATTTCTTGGTTCAACCTCACTTCTTCGCAATACCTCGTATGCTTCCATTCTTCCCTCATCCTTCGATTTTTCCTCACCTTTTATCCTCTCTCCATCGTTCATCAAACCCCTTCTATCCTCCATTTCCTCCATTCGTTCACGTTTTAAATATCCCCGGACCAACTACGTTCATATGGACTTCACCACTATTCCCCCTTCCATCACCTTCCATTCTCTTCCCCTCTATTGCTCTCGAGTTCCATTTTATCATCCTTTGATCAAACAGTCGATGCTGCGTTGCGCACCCGACGAAGGGCTCTCGTTTCTAGATCTTCGGGTCCGGAAAATCCCGAGCGAAAAGAGTGCACTCTGCTCGCTCGGGGACGAGACAATTTTTTGTTTATTCACCCATTACTTGGGCGAGCTTGATTCTTCAAGCGAAATTCCCTCCTGTATCACGCATTCACATGCGGTAAAGGTGGATGACTCAGACCTGGCGTGGGACGAGATTATCGATTTTCTCAAGTCGGGTCGAGTTCCTGCTCGGGTTCTATCTGCTCAGAGTCCCATGAAAGCAGAACGCCAATTTGTCAAACGGGCAAAGCGGTTCTTTCTGCTTAGTGGAATTCTCTGGATGCATTCGACCAAAGGACACCCACCACGCCGTGTAATTACTGACAAGATTCGTCGCAGGAGTATTCTCTCGGAAGGACACAATGAAGTTGGCCATACTGGGCGAGACGCGATGTTCCGCTACCTTTTTGACAGGTTCTACTGGCCAAATCTATACGACGACGTCGCCATGTTCGTGCGGTCGTGTTTGGTTTGCCAGCGGCGGGCGAAAGCCAAACCTGTTATTCCGTATTCTCCGTCATGGGCCACGACGATCCTGCGCCACTTCCACGTGGACACCATCGAAATGTCGACAGTGGGAGTGGGAGGATTTAAATATGTCATGCACGCCATCGACGTCGCTTCGTGTCATCCGGAGGCGAAGCCCGCGGTCCACAACAATTCCGAGACCTGGGCAAAGTTCATTTATATGGAACTAATCTGCCGTTACAGCTGCATTCCGTTCATCACTGTGGACGGAGGATCGGAGTTCAAAGGTGTCGTCCGCATTCTCTTGGAAAAATACAACGTGACTTGCATCGTTTCGTCTGCTTACCATCCCCACAGCAACGGGCCTATTGAACGTGCACACCGGGACTTCCAGGAGTCCTTGGTTCGCGTTTCTGCACGCCACCCCGGGCGCTGGCCGGAATACATCTCAGCAGTGCTTTTTGCTATGCGAGTCACGGCACACAGGGCCCACGGGTACTCGCCCTATTTCCTGCTCTACGGCGTTCACCCGGTGTTCGCGTTCGATATCACTGATCATACCTGGCAGACTCTGGATTGGCATGACGTGAAAATGTATGCGGATCTCATTACGCTTCGCGCGCAGCAGATTTTACGTAGGGATGAACTCCTTACCCCCGCTCTCGAGGCGCTGCGCCAATCGCGTCAGCGTTCCATTGACAACTTGAACAAGCGCATGCGCTACCACTCTTTCTCTGACTTCGAACCGGGAATGTGGGTGTGGCTCCACGAGACGCATCTCGAGGGTCAGCACGGTCGCAAGGAGGACATGCGGTGGTCTGGGCCGTTCATTATTCACGAGAAGCATCCCAACAACGTCTACACGCTTCGCGAGTTGAACGGGGTTGTCATTCGGGGAACCGTGACGGTTCATCGTTTGAAGCTGTTCTACTATCGACCGGATCACCAGACCCTTCGCAGCGTCGGTGTCGCGGAGGCTTATCGAGCCCATATCTTCACCAACGAATTCGGCGGCAACATTTTCACTCAGTTGGTCCAACACATTTTCATTCCACTCGACAATCCTTCCCTCGCATCGTTCCCAACTCCCTCACCATCCTTGTAAATTCATTACCACATATCGGCCATCCTCTCTCCTTCCTGATAAACGATGTCGGGGTCGACATCAAAACCCCCCGCACTGTGGCAGCGCCGGATGGCCGAGGTGTGGAAATCCCCCATACCGTTGGCCTGAGGACGACTGTCTCAACACCGGAATTTTCACCATTATTTCTGATTCTTCCCCCAATCCTTCGGCTATACACGCGGGGATAATACCCTGGTTTCGTTCAATTTGGCATACTAATCTACAGGTTCATTTCTTCCAGATTTTCCGACCAGTTTACTTCTACGTCTGGCGGGCGCTTAACCGGCGTCTAACAGACTTGGCGTCATTTTCGGTGACTTTCGGACATCTCGGCCACAGCAAAAGTTCGACAGCGACAATTATATTTCAAGGCAAGCCCCGGACAATTTCGGGCATCCATTCTCCTTCATTTTATTCGGCATCTCCGAGCTGCGTGCTTGGACGTCTTCTTTTACAAGTTGGATTTTCGGTTATGGCGGTAGATCATTTTATTCCCAAATACTTACATACGTTTCTTTGACAGGGGTTCTGATGGCGGGTCATCTCTCAAGTCCATGGTTCGTAGGTCTTGCACTCGAGGATGTCGTTGGGGCCGGCATCGGGCTGTTGGCGGGCAGTCCTTTGCTCGAGTTGCACATCCAAGGCCGAGTCATTGCAAAATTGCATGCCATGGATGGCGGGGTTGATCTGTGGTCAGGATTCCTGGCTTTTGCCTTGACATGGCCTAGATAGTATTTTTTGTATGTAGCGCAGCCCCGTCGGTCTGAGAGTACGGACGCGTTGGGTGATCTTAGATAATTTGTTTGTAATCGGCCAGCTTGCCAAATAGGACCACCTTCTTGCTTGCCTTTAGCCACGCCACTCGGGCATTAGCTCTCGCCACAAGTCGTGTCAAACCCTCTTATCTTGTCTTTTCTACATCAGATTTGCGGTGGAGCTCTCTGAGTAGTCCTCTTCTCGGCCAAATCTCTCTCAAATTCTTCGAAATCTCACGCTAGCTTCTCAGTCGCCACTTCTCACTGGACCGAGGTTTTCCTTGCGGTTACACCGAAAAGGAGACTTTGAACCCGTAGATCGCACGGTTGCCTTCTCGCAGCCCTATTCTCCAAACTCACACCTCTTCCGGACTACACGCCGGGCCCATTTGGCTGCAATATCCGGTTTATCAGCCACTCCGACCCATTGACTCCCCTTTTCCTCCAAGTCTCTTAACCCTCACATTTCTTACTCAAGACCTTCATATATTCGGAGGAATTTGCCGACCCATTTCGAACCGCTTCCCAGGAGCATTCCCCTTCCTCACCGCTGCCCCTTTCAAGTACGAAAGGACAAAGATGATGCGGTCGTCGTCCGAAGGGAAGTCCTGAACTCGCTCAGCGAAGTGAAGTCCGCATTGCGAGAGGAATAAAGGAAGTTTGGAGGGGTCCGAGCCGTCGAAAGGCTCGGGGTTTCGGAGATTGGATCAGGAACTCCGAACAGGACCCGAATTAGCTCCTGAAAGCGACCGAAGGACGGTAGTCAGATCGTTGAGTCCGCTGAAAATCCAAGCACCGATCTCGGCGTCGTCCGGGGTCCGAGGCCGACGCCGAGGGACAGGTCCACCACCTCCGGGCCCACCAGGACCATCATCATCCCCGTCGTCACCCCCATCGGGGGCACCTCCTACAGGTTCCTCGGGTTCGGTGTTCCGAGTCGGAGGGCGCTCAGGGTTCTCTGCCTCGGGCTCCGGGGCTGGAGCCTCCTCGGTATCTACCTCCTGAATAGAGGCCACGGAAGGCACTCTCATCTGAGCCGGAGGGATTCCAATCGGAGATGGAGTCACCGGAGTTGCACCCCGACGGAGAAGCGGAACTGGCGCGGTATTTGGAACTGATGCCGAACGAAGACGAGGTATGGGATGAAAGACAATAGGAGATGGAGGTTGTTCTGAAGATTGGCCGAAAGTAGGTGGTTGAACTGGAGTTTGACCAAGAGTAGGAATGTTAGAAAAAAGTCGGGATTCCCGACGTTCTCGGTGTTGGTGTGTCTGAATTAAAGGGTTAGGGGCGGTATTGCCCGGTGTGAAGAGATTGGGATTGAAGTATGATCCAGACATGGCGAACCGAATAGGTGAGTTTGATTATACTGTTATATGTCGAGTCAGGCCAAGGTCAATGAAGTCCGACCTCGGAGTTCGCGGTTTCTCGCAACACTACAAAGAATAGAGTGAGCGACTATTCAGTCCGCAGTTCCGCACAAGACTATAGTCCGGAGTCACGGAGTTCGGAGTTCGGAGTTGAAGTCCGAATAGAGGATGAAGGCAGAGGCTCGACCAACGCCGAGATAGCGAAGAAACAATCAATAATCAAACTGAAGTACAAAACATAACTAACTAGCTTTTTAAACTAAGTACGCTATTGTCTCTGGAATACAATAGCGTGCGAGATATTGGTAAGTAAGAAATGTATAACAATAAGATGCTAAGGTGACTTAGGAAGGCTAAACAATAACGAACCTCGGGCTTGGTAAAGAAGCCCGAAGAAGAAGACGGACAAGACAATAAAGCCTCAGTGTAATGTAAGTCCGTCAGCCCGATGAGTCAACCGTGCTTAGAAGGGAAACGCTCAGTAGACCTTCATAGCGTGAAAACCCTTCTCGGGAATTGCTGGACCGGGCCGACCAGGCCGGCCGGGCCAATGATGCACCGATATAACACTCCCGTCCCATGCCGACAACACCTGTCTTTGGAATCGCAGAAATCGAATGGAACATATCTTCTCCGGAATCGGAATGAACAGTTAGTCTGTTAGTTACCGCGCTGATTACCCGGTCAGCTACCTTATTATGTAAGCATCCATTTTCGGAACTCACGTGCAAACTCTTATGGACGCGACTTGGACGTGTTTTCCCCCCGCTCTCACCAAAGGAGGCCCATCAGTGTCATATACACATAGGAAAACCACCTTAGATATTATAGGTGAGAGCACCATATCTGGCTACAGAAAATCAATATCTTTGGGCAAGAAACACTGAAATTCCACCAGAATATCCAAACAAGGAGTCTGGGTCTCTTTATTTGGCAGAGAAATTTCCAGGTATTGTTGGTGAACATCTGGGATGACTTGGTACCCTCAGAGGTGGTGGATACTTTGTTTGGCCTGCACAACGCGTCCAAGTCGCATCAATGGGTGGTGCACGTGGACACCGGAAAAGGAAAGCTTCCATAATAAGGTAGCTGACCGGGTAATCAGCGTGGTAACCAACAGACTTTATCATGTGAGGAACGAGCAAGATTTGATAAAGTGTCTGTCAAGAGAGACTAATGAACAGTCGGCTTTCCGGTCAGCTCTCAATTGTGTCGTGTATCCCGTATTACACAGCAATTTGCGGAACATAAGGCGCGGATCATTTTTTCTAAAAAAAGCACTTTTTCAATAATGCCCCTCCAGAGGCTTCAATTCTTGTTCGTTTGCCTCAAAACCATTCCCAATCGTTTTCTATTGCAATTCTACAGTGCTTAGGCCCCCTGTATTCTAAATTGGGTGATTTGTTCCTGTTTATTGGTAAAAAGTGGAATTCTGGGGTATATACCCTCTATCACAGAACTGAGGAGAAGTGTGCCTCGGAAATCTAAAGGGAATCATCTTGGACATATTCCACAGTGCTTAGGGGGGTTTAATTGGTGACTGGGCAAGAATAAACCAATAAACTGGCCCTGCCACTCTGAGGCTCAGTTTGTGCCAGTGATTTATGTTCCCAGAGGCTACAGAGAGGGGCCTTAACTATTCAGCGCAATGTAATATGCATATATGATTGCTATACGTAAATATGGGATGGCCCCAAGGGCCCTATCCGATTGCAGAAGGTAATTAGTTCAAAACACCCTACCCTCACATAATCAACCACTTCATGATGGGAAAAATCATCGGGATATCCTAAGCACTGTAGAATTACAATAGAAAACGATTTGGAAGGGTTTCGAGGCAAAAAAACCAAGAATTGAAGCTTCTGGAGGGGCATTATTGAAAAAGTGCTTTTTTTAGAAAAAACCATCCGTGCAAATTGCTGTAATTTGCCACTCGAAATCTCATCGGAAATATTCGTTCAATGTCTTGAAGAAGAGGCACAAGGCCGAATTCGTTTGGACCACTGCTGGTCTTGACGCGTGTACGCAGCGGAATATAACATTAAATCTTCCTCAGCTGTGGAGCTGCCTCTGGGTCGTTTTTGACTTCCTCCTCAGTCCCCAAACAGCCTTGCCAGGCCCTTGTGGACACTTTTATAGATGGTTCGCACCGGTTCTGTTCCGCTCACCATGGTCATAAAATATATCCTCCCCACCTGTTCATTAATGTTCATTGCCCATGCTTGTCCAACCTCTCCTCTGCTATGGCAGTCAAAATGCACATTTATTCTGCCCCAACTTTTTTTGGTGTGCCCCCACTTTTTTTTCAAAAAAGTGACTGTTCCACAAGTATTTTATGGTTCCAAGGTCCCTCCCCCAACTTTTGAGATTTTGGTTTCCAACCAAAAAAAGTTGGGGCACAACGTGTTCTACCCCCATTTTTTTTTGCATGTCCCCCCCTTTTTTTTGGCTGAAAACTTTTTTTTTGGCATCAAGTGGGGAGTGGATTTATAAACAATCCCTGCAGATCAAATGTGTGAAAAGGCTCGTAGTTGACCAGCGGGAGCACCAACATCACCAGCATCGGTCCGATCACAAATGATCCGGTGTCACCCGTGTGACATGACGCGTCGACGCGTCGATTGTGAGCCACAGCATAGGAGACAATGTGGAAAATCGGGTACCTCTTCTGCCCTGAATTATGGTCGGCATCCAGCTTGAAATCAGAGAGAATACTACGTACGGTTCGCGATCCTGTCCCTCCGGATCATCGTACCCGATACGGTCGACAATGATGCGGTCCTATAGTATCTGGCATAAAAATGTATATATCCCCGGAATTTTCGACAAACTTTGTGGACTGCGGGAAACAAGTCAGTACGAAGATTGCGATAAGACTTGGTCACTGTGACTGACACGACCGGTAGTGGCACCCAGACAATGCCGTGTACAATCGACCCCGAGCAACGAGCGCTGCTTCCAGATCTGGCCTGAGAGGCTGGCAACTCAGTAAGCGGAGATCTTCGGTCCCCTACGAAGAGAAAATCAGCAGAAATTCGGTGCTCGAGACGAACGATACCAACCGTATAGGCGCCGATAATGCGACTGACGGACGTTTTTGTGTAGGCACAACCTTTCCAAACATATGCACTTCCGAATAAATGCAAAGAGGTTTTCTTCCTAGAGGGCGCTCAGTTAAAATAAAGATAGTGCTATCAAGGACGAACTTGTCGTATGAACGACGTTCCAATCGGAAACCAGTGGCCTGATATTCCTATGTAAATGGAAATCTAATCCAGGAGTGTAAGAGGCACACACACGATTGATGTTACATGGGTCCAAACAATAGTGTTGGTTGAGCTCAAAATAAAATACCAGAAGACCGAATTCAATGCAACCGTCGGAGAGCTGCATCGCTAGTTTTTCGGCCCTAATAGTGGAAGTTCAAACGTGAAATAGCGGACAGCTCAAGTGAACCCACTTCGGCTTGTAGAGTTCAAGGAGGTAATTGTTTAAGACGGTGATGTGCTCTTGTGCCTCCTTCAGGAACTGATCAATGTGGCTGTCTGGGTGAGATGCTTGGCGACAGGTAAGCACATAATCGGTATTTATGAACATGATGGGTAATAATACCTTGCTTCGCCTCCTGGCATCCCAGAGACACAGCAAACGCGCGCTTATCCGCGGGGTCGGAACCAGCCGCGTCCGCCGACAAGTGCTGTTCAATGGCGTCCAACTTGGCCTTCAGAATGGGAATATCCGGAAGCAGGCTGTCCGCCGTCCGCTCGGGAGAATCGTTATAAAATTCGTCTCCGTAAGATATTCTTCAGAAGAAAATCAGCGAAGGAACTGAAGGCAGGTCGGGAGTGGTCACCTCAAGAACTTCAAGAGAGTGTCACTGAAGTCGGTAAGAACGAGTTCCCCTTCGTCTTTTAAGGAGTAAATCATAGGCGCTGGTATGGATAGTTGAACTTACCGCCGGGTAAATCATGTCGAGTGTTGACGTAGAAATAGTTTCCCAGATCCTGTTCGGGCACTGAAATCTCGTAGCGCGAGGAATCGTATGGCAACCATCGCTGCAACCCTTCGCACCTGTTGGCGATCAGTCTATGCAAATGGACGTGCAAGGAGTTGTGGTACCAAATTTGTTCCCGGATAAGATAGTGGTCCTTGCGCTCGACAACGCTATCGAACGCTTCATCCGTTCCGTCGTCCGAGTCGGACGAATTGGCCTCATCGTTAACGTTCTTTTTGGGCGCTTTCTTCGGCATCAAGGCGCAGACGCATGGACGAGGTTGAGGAGCGGGGGCCCCCCAGTCCCCGCCTCCGCCAGATCCCCAGCCATCATTGTTACCCCAGGGAGGAGTCGCCGGGGCTTGACCCCAACCATCACTTCGATTTGCTCGCTTGGGTCTGGGCATGGGGAGGGACGAAGAGATCGGCGCCTAACCTGGGACGACTCGCAGGCCTTTATAACGCTCTGAGATGCTGTAGGAATGTCATTCCAAACGTTCGATCGATTTCTATCGTTCCACGTGTGGGACGGCACTCACGGAAGACAGCTTGAATGGGCGCCCAAATGGTCAAGTGGTGTGGATAGGGTCTAAATAAGTGTCGATAGCTGTTGGGTGTTGGGTCGGCTCGAACATCCAGAAAAGTAATAAATTAAAATCGAAGAAAATGGGCGCCAGAAGGAACAATGAGTGGCCCTTTCGTTGGGACTTCACTGAGACTGATTTTGCAGGATGCATCCTGAATGAGTCGGGGGCTTGCAGTTTGGTGCCTGACGGAACGTAGCACGAAACGGGCCAGAAAATACGGGCGGTATACTGCAGATCCCAACCAACAGTAAATTTTCCGATACAAGTTGTATATCAGCCAGAACAAGGGCCGCGGAGAGACAGAGACGGTGGGTGTCACTGGAAGGAAGAGTTGAACTCGGCCGGCAATCACCGGCAATCACCGGCGGAACATGAGAATTACACGCTTTTTCTTTTTCTCTTCTGCCCACTGCAATTGACAAGCCCAAAACGAGACAGTATTCAACTACGGAAAAATATTCAGGCGACAAATCCGACTCCGCCAAGGCGCCCCGTCAGTGCAGAACAGAAAGTTTCTTGGGCATTCAATGGGCATTCGATATGCCCTGGTCATCAACGTCACACTGGCGCACACCCTCGATGTAGTGGTGACGGCGACGGTCAATGCAGTGATAATACGAACCTGCTGCAGTGCTGCAGCTCAGTTCAACAAGTGAACGCTTCTCCTGTCGCTCCTTCTTCCGAACTGACTCGGTGATTCAGGCGAGCGATCCCGTCGCATCCCTGCTCCTCGACCTGCTTGGCATGGTGGTCGATGATCTCACTGGCTTGGTGTGAGTCCCTTCCTTCAAGCTGCTCTGAATTGTGTGACTTAATTCTCGCCGACTACATATGGGCGTTACTTGCAGCCCCATCACTGTTATTGGCACGGGCGGTACCTCTTGCTCCCAGCAATTGGTGTGCTGCACGAACAACAGCTACGCGAGTATCCATAGTTGATCCGAGCTCGATTCCTGAGTCCTGAAACTCACTCGGAATGGGATTGTCGCCATTGGATGCACCCCCGTCAATCTCAGCCTCTTATGTCTCTAGTGCCGATTACTCAGTAGCGCCAATGTGCCTAGGTAATTGAAACAAAGGATACTCGTGTGCAGTTGAACCTGAGGATTACGGTGCCTGCACTTGAAAGAAAAGTTTCCTTGAATTCTCTCTCTCGACAGGTCATTTTCTTGTCCTTTTCCTGGCCCAACACGGTAAAATTGCCTCATTTGGTCGAGAGCGGTTGTTTGTTCTTGCTGTGCAAATTCCCCCGTTCTTCAAGTTGTCAATAGCCTCCGTTTTCCTTCATCTTCGTGTGAGATCGGGAACACTACTCAGAACCACAGTGCTCATGACGAGATTTCGGGCCTTTATTAAGGTGGTAGGGCTCGGCTCCAGTTCCACCCAAACTCCGCAGCTGAACTTGTGAAATAAACTTGCTTCAAGTTTCACTATGTCTGTCTTGGATCTCAACTCTTTCAATTTCCGCTGATAGACTTGGCGCCAGATCGATCGACGGAACCAAAGGTTCATTAACGTTGAACGACGTCATAGTCGATGCCATGCTCACTCGCGTCGCGTCATGAAAACCTCGACAAACCTCCTATAACTTCACATATATAAGGCGTCTAAGTTGAAAGTTGTTTCCAATTCCCCCTTCTTCCCTACCACCATCATCTTCAATGGATAAACTCGCTTCAATCACCGCCGCTCTCGACGCCGGCAAAATCCCCTCCACCGAGCAGCTCAACGCGTTCATCGACTGGCTCACGCAGGCTGTAATCCCCGCTGTCCAGCCATCCGAGGACACTCTCAGTGGCCAGGGCCGCGTCCTGGCAAATGACATCCGCAACGTTCTCGATTCGTACAAAACGCTCAATGCGAATAAAAACAGTGAGTGTCGCGTTACATCCCTTGTGCTTTTCTCAACGGTTTTCAGAGGACAATTTGCTGCAGGAAGCTGTCTGGCACCTCACCGAAGGGGACGTCAACACCACCATCGACTCGTCCGATGCTGCCCGCAAAAAGAAGGAAGTCACCTCTGACCTTGACGCCATTCGCAGCTCGCTGCGCACCATCCTCTCCATCGTCTGGCAGAGCCTCTCCTCTGAAGGCGGTTTCCTTCTCAACGACTTTGCATCCTTTGCCCGCCTCGCCCTCGCCGACGCTGCCGAGGTCGTACAGGACGGAGCCGGCCGTGCCAAGGACGGCCTCAGGAACGTCGAGCAGGGTGTCCAGGACGGCCAGCGCGACAATCTCGGTCGCAACAAGCACCGTCTCGAGCAGGAGCAGGATGTGCGCGTGGCTTTCGAGCACGGCATGGATACTTTGAAAGACGCTGGCTCTGGTGTCATCGGTGCAGGTCAATCAGCGAAGGAGAAGACCGAGGACCTGTCGAACCGGACCACCGAGCGTCTTCAGGATGCATATTACAAGGTGCGTTTCATTCTCAGTCTTCTTCTTCCATTCACCGTCATACAGGCGTGCGAGCGTGCGCAAAAGGACCCGGAGTATCGCTCAGCCCTTTCCACCGTCTTCGACACTCTCCACAAATGGGTCAACAAGGCCTTTGACACTGCCTCTGGTCAGCCTCTCACCTTCGAAACCTTTGTCCAGGACTCTTCGGCCGAGCAGCACATCCCCAAGGCGCTCAACGCGCTCAAGACCTTCCTCGACCGCTTTGCCGAGCCAGAGAGCTCAGTGGACGCCGTCCTCGACAAGGTCCGGCGCTTCGTTGACGCTGTGCGCGGCGACTCGGTCGAAGTAAAGGCGTGGATCGACAAGTTATTTGAGCACGCGCACAGAAGCTTGGACGACCTGAACTATCCCCGCTCTGACGAGGCCCGTGGCGTACGCCGCGACCTGCGTAAACGCGCCTGCACCCTGGTCGACGAGGACACCGATGCCGGCCGGAGCTGGACACAGCTCAAGGACACCGTCCAGTCGTTTGGGGCCGCGCTGGTGGGGGATGCTGACGTTGAACGCCTGCGGGCAGTCCACACTCAACTAGGCGAGGACGTTGAGCGCGGGCTTATTGAGGCGGGCGAAGAGGCGGAGACTGGCGTGCAGGCAGTGCTGGAGCGGGCGTCGTGGTTTTGGCGCGACCTCTTTGCGGTGTATGCCCCGCGCGTCCTTTCGATGCTCAAGGATATCCCCATCCCGCGCACCGAGTACGCGGATGACGACATGGAGCTTATGCTCGAGAACCTCGACATTTCCTCGTTCGGACTCAATCCTGCGCACATCTTTATCCGTAACATCACCGACGTCGACGTGCGCATGTCGGAGACTGCACAGGCTACCACGGGCGTCGGCACATTCACGCATATCCGGCTGCAGGCGGTGCAGCTCGCCCTCGAGGACGTTTCCTTCTACTACAAGGACAAGAACGCGACGCTCCCGCCGAGCGAGTTTACGGGGATTCTCGCGCTCAAGATGCCGCCGCAGGGCATTGACGTTGACATTAAGGTCCGGCTCGTCCCCTCTGCGATGGAGCGCGCCAAGAAGCACGCGTACCACCACATTGAGCTGCTCACGGTACAGATCGCAGACAACGTCGAGCTGAACGTGCGCGAGAGTAACCACGCGGTGATGCTTACGCTTTTCAAGCCCATTTTCAATATGCGCTTCCGCGAGGCGCTCGGGCGCGCGCTGAGCGAGCAGCTGCGCGCAGGGCTGGTATGGATGGACAGCGTGGCGTGGGACGTGGGGCAGCGCGCGGAGGTGTTTGCGGATGCGGGCTCGAGCCGCGGGGCGGCGCTTGCCGGCGCGGTGTGGTCCGAAATCGGGCGCTTGAGCCGCGAGCGCAGCTCGGGGTGGCGCGCGACGGGCACGGGCGTGGTGCTCGAGGACAAGGTCGACGGCGGGGCCAAGTTTGCGATGGGCGCTGAGCCGCAAGTGTTGAGCGGGGAGAAGCGTGGGCCGATGGGGACCGCGTCGGAGAGCCTCGAGAAGGGCGTCGGGGACACAGTCCAGGGCCAGACGGACGCGAAGAATGCGGCGGAGGGGTCAAAGGACGCGGCGAAGGAGGGGGCGCAGGCGGTGACGAGGCATGTGCAGGGCTTGGTCGGCGAGGGGAAGCGGCAGGTGCGCTCGTTCCAGCGCACCGTCGACGAGAAGTCGGCGATGGAGAAGCGCAACGCGGGGTGGAAGAGCCAGGCATTTGACATTTAGGAGCAAAGCACGATTTCACTTTTCTCTCGCACTCGGCAACTGTAGCAGCAAATTGAATGTACTTTTACGATGAATAACTTATGCAATGAAATTATCCCTTCTCCATTTGAAGATTGCCCTTTTTTTGTGTCGCCGCCTTCTTGACGGTGGATTGAACGACTGACCACTGCGAATCACTCAGAAATACAAGTGCAGCACTCTGCCACTGAGTCTACAAAAGATGCTTCCTAGCCGCTGCGTGAAGCATTCAGAAATACAAATTTCGCAAAAATCTCAAAAAGCTGCCTCCTAGCCGGATTGAACGACTGACCACTGCATAAGCATTCAAGGCAACTGAGCTAAAAAGAAAAACTGCCTCCTAGCCGGATTGAACGACTGACCAATGCATAAAGTCTCCAGATGACGAAGCATCCAGAAATACAAGTGCAACACTCTCCCAATGAGTTCAATTTGGGCAAAAAACTACATAAGCATTGAAGGCAACTGAGCTAAAAACAAAAAAACTGCCTCCTAGCCGGATTGAACGACTGACCAATGCATAAAGTCTCCAGATGACAAAGCATCCATAGATACAAGTGCAACACTCTCCCACTGAGTACAAGAAAGACATTAGGAACGCGTCTGTTCGATTTGCATGAAAGTTGACATCTAGGATTGAAAAAGATCAAAAAGTTGCCTCCTAGCCGGAATGAACGACTGACCACTGCATCAGCACTCAGAAATACAAGTGCAGCACTCTCCCACTGAGTCTAAAAAAGGTGCCTCCTAGCCGGATTGAACGACTGACCAATGCATAAAGTCTCCAGATGACAAAGCACCCAGAAATACAAGTGCAACACTCTACCACTGAGTTCAATTTGGACAAAAAACTGCATAAGCATTCAAGGCAACTGAGCTAAAAACAAAAAAACTGCCTGCTTGGCGGATTGAACGACCGACCACTGCATAAGCATTCAAGGCAACTGACGTAAAAACATAAAAAACTGCCTCCTAGCCGGATTGAACGACTGACCAATGCATAAAGTCTCCAAATGACAAATCATCCAGAAATACAAGTGCAACACTCTCCCACTGAGTTCAATTTGGGCAAAAAACTGCATAAGCATTCAAGGCAACTGACGTAAAAACAAAAAACTGCCTCCTAGCCGGATTGAACGACTGACCAATGCATGAAGCTTCCAGATGACAAAGCACCCAGAAATACAAGTGCAACACTCTACCACTGAGTTAAGGGGGCGCGAGGGCTCACGCCAGTGAGCGCATGAGTGAGGGGTAAAGATTCCGCGTCGATTGATGTGCGGAACATGCGAAACGGATAACAAATGGGCGAGTTATGGACAGAACATTCTCGTCGAGTGATCCTATCAGTTTGGACCCGATGCTCGTGCAGGATTCTTGGCAGAGTAGTACCGTATGTCGGAAAAAAGCCAGTCAGCCTGAGCATGCAACGGCTTGGTTCAGCATGTGACCTTGGAACGACATTGGAGTGCCTCGAAGCCGTAGCAGAGGGGCTCAGAACCGCTCGCAAGCCACGGGAAGCGGCTTCGAACCACTTGCAAGCGGTGTGAACGGTGGGCTTGAGTTCCATACTGTCCCACGTCTCAAGGTCCTTGATAAGAGCCTCGCGAAAAAAAAAAAAAAAGAGCCTCGCGAACGACAGAAGGAATATTATTTTAAGTAAAGGAATACATTCAGGGCGAAATGAAATTGTGGACTCTGCGGCGCAAGATTCCCATCCTTCCAGATGAACGTGGCGCGACAGGGCTACACTCGAGGTCTGGACGATGGCGCGCACGGAGCGACTGCTGAATGTGCTCGGACACATTAGTTGCTATCTCCGCTCGGGTGTGCTGGCTATCAATTGCAACGAGCTGCGCAAGACGGGAGTCTCGGCCATGGGTGTTCGGTCGTGCACGGTGCGGCGGCACTTCAAGAGAGGGGGTGGATATGTCCCGGTTCGCTCGTCCGCGTCATCCACACTCGACGGGACGCTCGTTACTGTTGGGGACTACTGTTGGGGACTATTTGGTCACCACGTGTTGTTTCCAGTAGCGCAACGTTGAACCACGACTGTCTTCTCAGACAATGGGCTCGTATATCCGACTCGTTCCTCGTTCCGCATCGAAATGCGGTGCGGACAAGTTGGGGTGTTATTGAGCTCCAAAATTCCACGTCTTTCACGCGTCGCGTGCGGTCGGTAGCAATCGGTAGCTTTGGGGTCGGAATCTCCCAGGTATATATGCGAGATGGACGCGTCTTACACCCGCTGGCTGATTCTGGTGAGTGTGCCACGTTTATGTGGTTGTGCTTATTTCCGAGTCCGCCACCTCGTCAGCAACCAACATGTCCTTGAACGCGATTTCGTTCGCGCGATCCTAATCGAACACTCCGACCGCGTCTCTCTACGAAGTTTCGGCGATATGAAGAAGAAACTTTGACGTGATGGATCCAGAATCGTTACTTGGGTCCCTGGCGACTATGCGCCTCCTCTCCGTACAATTAATCAGAGGAACTGTGGATGAACGGGAATATTATGTGGATCTATCGACAATCTCGCTTCTTTCGACTTTTTCGGGTCTCGTCGACGTTCCTCGTGCCGGTATCCCGACGTTTCGACGTTGTCGGACACATAAACGCACGTCCATCACCTCTTTCGGGAAACTTGCTAGCCAACAATGGCTTCTCACTCTACACTCGGGAAGTTTCGTGCCAAAAAATTCAATGAGGGTCCCCGATTGACAGCCCTCGTTATCGGTGCTCTCGCCCGGGCCAAAAAGAACCGCGCGCGCGACATTTATTGAGGACAGACGCGCTTTTGCGTCTCGATTTCGGGATAAATTGCGTCGGACGGTCGGATTCGCGGGGGATGGTCCGGCCAAATTCATGGCAAACTCCGTATTCCTGGCCGTGACGCGCCGATTCCCACTGGTATTCTTCTTCCTCTTTCTTGCCTCTTCACTATGTCTCTTCGGGTAGGACATAGCCAGCTTGTTTGTTCTAAACTAACAATTTATTTTCCAGTATGATATATTATTGTGTTTCAATTCTCCTTCGGCTCATCGCGCTTGTGCTCTTTTTTTTTACAAGCACCGAGGTCGTACCAACCTCTGACTCTGACGACGCTGGCTGGGAACCGCCGGTGGGCCCAAATGTTCGTGATCTGCGAGCGGTAAGTTGCAAACAGAAAAAGAAAACACGCACGATAAACTAATAGATTTTGCAGCCTGCAGGTTCGCGGCGTCTACCGGGGTACATCGTTACGAGCGGCAAGGGCCGACCAAGGGTCCCTTCGCCCGATTTCGTGCTCGACTCGGAGGAGGACAGTTTGACGTCTGACCGCGACGACGTGGTGATGAAAGACGTTGGTGCAAAGGGTCAGTGTTGTTTTTTGAGAGAAAATCGCATAAGCTGAAATAAAACAATCGCGCAGAGCCCCAAGAAGAAGCAGGTTGCGACGAAGGGCGCCTCGGTTAGTGCAGGCTTTTCCCGATTAGACCGTAAACTGAATCATCACGCCCAATGAAGAAGGAGCTGGCGGTGGGGATGACATTGGTCAGTCCTTTACCTTTTTCTTTTCCATGAAGCATGCGCTGAGACAATACTCGTCCCAGCGCACGCCACTGCTGAGTGCACCGAGGACAACCTCAGTCAGTCCTTCTTAAATTTTCGATTAAAATATGAATTCAAGCAATCGTACAGAGTTCAATGCAGGGGAAGGCGGTGATGTCACCATGGGCGCCGAGGACACCCTCGGTCAGTCCTTTCCTCATTTTCGATTGAAACATAAATTCAGACAATCATACAGAATCCAGCGCCGGGGAAGAAGGTGATGTTGATATGAGCATCGGAGATGACCTTGGTCAGTCCTTTTTTCTTTTTTGATTGAACCATGAATTGAAGCAACCGCCCAGTGCCCAGCGGCGAGAAAGGAGGAGTGAGCGGACTCGCGGACGGAATGGGTGAGTCTTTTTCCATTCCAATTCCAGAATTAGCTAAAGAAATCGTACAGCGCCCGAGGTCAAAGAACTGGAGTCCAGTGACGAGTCGGACGTGCCCCGTAAGAGGGCCAAAGTCCGCGTAAAGAAGACTGTTGGTGCTTGTTCCATCCAGTGTACTTGTCCTCACGATTCCATAGGTAATGTCGTCTTCCAGCGAGCCAGCCGAGGACGACGAGGACACAACCTTCAGGGGCGAGAAGGTTGATGCTAATTTCATCCCATCTCCTGCACACGCTAACAAGTTGTATAGGCGCAGGCGGGCAAGAGCAAGGGGAACGGGAAAGGGAAAGAAAGGGAAAGAGTCGGTGTCAATTTCCTATGTTTCCTCGTGCGCGCTCACGATGCTATAGGCTTCGACCGAGGAGGGGAGCGAGTACGAAGAGGAGGACGAGGTCACCGCATACAAGAACGGGACGACGAGCAAGGTCAGTGCTGATTTTATCATCTTTACTTACGTTGACCGTTTTACAGAAAAGCTCCAGCGGCAAAGGAAAGGCCAGAGAACAAGCCCAGCCTCAAGCACAGACGGTAAGAACATATTGTCGCTTTCTTATCCTCCTTTTTACTGAAGATGCATCAAGGCGGATGCTACAAAGGACAAAGCGGTACGGGTCATTTTTTCCTCTTGACCTGGTACTGACGCATCCTTGATCAGCGAACGGCACGACGTGAGAAGAAAAATGCCGCCAAACGTGCCGAGCGACATCGCTGGGCCTTGGAGTATCCAGAAGAGGCCGTCCGCCAGCGTCAAGAAAGCGGGCGTGATCGCAGCCCAGTAGTCGCGACAGTCTGGTCCGAGCTGATCACCCAGTTGACGGGCCGGGAACTGGCAGTTCAGACCGCCATTGCAGGACATGCCTACTGACGCAGAGGATGGCTCGGCGTCTGACCGCGACGACGTCATGATGGAAGACGTTGGTGCAAAGGTCAGTGTATTTTTTTTTGAAAGAAAGTCGCATAGGCTGAAATAAAACATTCACGTAGAGCGCCAAGAAGAAGCAGGCAATGACGAGGGGTGCCTCGGTCAGTGCGGCCCTTTTTCTTTCCGATTAGACGGTAATATAGTATGCGGAGCATTTGGGAATCCAATTGCGCATAATTTGAGCCCTGGAACATGCGAAACGGATAACAAATGGGCGAGATATTGCCAAAGCTTTCTTGTCGAGTGATCCCATCACTTTAGATCCGATGCTCGCGCAGGATTCTTGGGTAAGTAGTACTGTCTAGGTAAAATCAAGATCTGGAGCAGAACAGGACCTAACCATGAGAGGCATTTTAGATCGCCACCACCCTCTGTCCCGATCAGGACACAAGCGTCAATGGTCACTCCCGATCAACCGTGCTCTACCCCATCTTGCAATACACTCAACGTGATCAGGGAGGTACGGATACTGAGCCCTCAAAACGCAAGGTTTACCAACGATTACAGTACCTCGCACGTTGATTAATAAATGCATATTCACGGGTGGCTGAACAGGACCGCGCCAAACAATAGACAATGTAACGGAGGATTCTAAACGAGAAAAATGAAGCTGAAACGTTAGCCAACTACAGTGCACAACCTTTCGAATGCCGTCGAACCGTGGGAATTTGTGTTCGGAATTAACCGGATTTGGTGGCTCTGTGGTTGAAAATACTCTCCGTCGGCACTATCGAGATGATTGCTGGACATGGAACCACCCTCTCTTCCCTTTCAGGCCCAAGAGAATATGGTTTCATCTAAATCGGGTGCCAAAGGTCCACCACAAGGGGTAGGAAGGATGCCTGTCCCCACAAACGCCAAGTGCAGACCCAGTGATCAACTACTTGTTCAAAAAAAAAAAAAAAAAAAATCAAATAACAGCCGGGATCCATACTACATACATCTCCCAGTTGGAAATCAATCGATGCCTAGCATGCATACTATTAGTAAGACTAAGGGCCTGATCGGCAACGTTGAATTGCTCCGCCTGAATTTCGGTTGAATTCTTCTAGCACATACTTTTCCCACGATTTTGGCCTCCAAACTATCCTAGAATGAAAACTGGATGCATTTCTTTGACTTTCGAGGTGTCGGGGTGTCCATGATGAAAGGGGCTGCCAATATGCTCAACTTTCAAGAGATTTCCCTGAAATCTGGGAGAAGCTTTGCACAAAAATTTTTCTGCCCCCCTCCGACCTCAGATCTTCACCAATACATGCCATTAAACATTGTAGAAGGATTTAGGGATGGGCTTGGTATACGTGGGAAATTCAAGAAAAATTCATGCGTGAATTGACGGTTGCCGATCAGGCCCTAAGTATCTGAGATCGGAATTTTTTCAACAGTAAGCCCACGTGACGTGCCAGATCGCGCACGTTTTTTCCCTTTGTTCTTTGTCTTTCAGTTTCCACCATGACCAGCCAAACGCCTCCTGCTATTGATTTCGGGCAACTTACTGTCGAAAAGAAAGCCAAACGGCACTGGGAGCACCCCACTGTCATCGAGATTGTCAAAGTCAAGGTAAAACAGTCGGGCGTCGACATCGTTTTTCTTGAAGCTTGGCGTATCTCTAGAGCCCACTGTGCCGGCTCTTTCTTGGAGATCTTGGGACGAGGACATGGATGAGATGCATCAGTTTTCAGTCACTCTCTTTGACAAAAATGGTGCCGTGCGGCCGCACTTGGTCGAGTCTGACTACAGGAGTGGCACTGGCTGTTTTGGTCGTGAGATGAACTTTGGAGAATTGGTATACATTCTCGATATAAAAGTGAATGAATCGGTGAGTTTCTTACTCCGTTTCATGACGTTTTCGTTTCTCAGATCTACAATCCAGCATCGAGGAAAGGGAGTTGGAACTTGGGCGTTGCTGCAGTTTTTAGGATCGGAACATGTTCAAAGCGACGATACTGTCGTTTGCTGGCCGAGTCCAGTAGGCATACACGACAAAAGTGCATGGAATGCCGCCGGGAACAGACAGATCGCATTTTTTCGCAAGGTGCGGGCATGTATTTCCGACAATCCACTGAGTTGGAGTATAACATCTTCAGAACCACTTTCGTCGGATCGGACGCACAGGCTTCTTTGGTTATTCACCAAACCCGGACCACCCGTCGCGTAGCATTTCAGTAGATGCCGATGTTGGCGCCATTGACGATGATTTTCAGGAACCTACTTCCAACAATCCTGAAGAACGCCAACTCCGGTTTCCTCTCCATTGCGCCATTGCCAATGATAAGACTGCCAACATTGCTGTGATCATTCAATCCTTTTACGACCAAGACCCTCGATCTATTCATAAAGTCGATGATGTGGGACTCACACCCATTTCCGTCGCTGTTGCCGCCAAAAATCTAGTTGCCACCCGCAAGCTCCTTGAATGGGATCTTTGCGCCGATTTGAACAACGCAGCGAATCGCGACGGCGTCACACCATTGGAGCAGCTGGCAGACAGTAAGTATGAGGTCCAGCAGAGAATTCTGCGAGATTTTTTTGCAATGGACCGGATACTCGGACGACGAATTAACCATCGAATATCTTCTGAGACAGGCCATGGGTCAATCTGTTCATGCAAATATCCAAGAACATATTTCCAAGAGGAAATATGGTTGTACGTGTAATCGTTGTGCGGGAGGGTGGCTATCTCCTCGTAAAAGGTTCCGTTTAAGCGGTGAGTTTGAATTCCATAGGTGGGACTTATCGGCTTACATCCTTCCAGTCGACGCCGCATTCTGGAAAGATTCGATGCCGATGAACTTCATGATGTTTACGAAAGGTCAACCTGCCGACCCTCCCAGTATGATGGACAACCCCCTCCGATTTCATCCCACCCGCCCTTTATCCCAACTTTTATCTCTCGTTCTACAAAGGCTATTGCAACGTATTTGACGCGATCTACCTACTTCTGAGCACTACCGAGGACATGCTTTCCGCAGCCGCGGTCCTGCCTTTCATCACGACGGACCGGAGCTCGCAATTCTACTTCCAGAAAGGTGGTCGGATTGAATACGCGTTTGACTCGATTACGCACTGCGCCCAGGCGCAGTCGCCGTTGGGTGATAATACGTTCTCGGAGACATTTGACGAAGACTACGAAGCTTGGGCTTCGCTCCCGACATGTGCAAACGATTTGGAGTTCAAAATGGTACGGAGTAAGATTGGATTGGGTATTCCAGGTCAGCGATGGGGGCCGTACAACGATTTCGGGGACGATGGCATGGATGTCGGGGGCGGCCTCGACTCTGAAGAGGGAGAGGACTCGGATAGCGACTTCTAGGAGACGAACAACCCATTCGATTTTCCTGCATTTTCTTGGGACCGTAATTACACGGCGCATTTTCTCTCGACCTACCCTACCTACGCTATGTTTTGTTATCTTGTAACGTCGGGGAGAAGAATTTGGACCAGCTGAAGGCTGAGCGCTGAACGAGCAGTCGCCGCCATATAATGTAACTTAACTCTTTTTCCATCAAGTCTATAGGTCTGAGATGGTCAAGCAGCCGACACGGGTTCGAAAAGGTCGCGGTGCACTCGATATCCACATTACAGGTGCGAATCCAGCGCGAATGCTACATTTCATGAGGGTCTGCACATCTAAATATTATGTTCCCAGTAACTAAGTATGTAGACTAACAATGTCTAAGTAGATCACTAGTCCAACATCTAGTATAGTACTCGGGCGTGATGTTCGTATATGTATGTTGCGTTGTCCGTGCAGTGTCCATGCTATGCGATTGCGTTTCATATGATAGTGATGTTCCCCGTCAGCCGTGCATCCCTCGAGCTCGTTCCAACCGTCACCCCGATCGTCCCGTTCGGCGTGCGCCACCCCTGCGCGACGGTGTCCCAGAAGCTGAGATCGTACCGCGAGAGCGTGATGCCCACCGTCTTCTTCGCGCCGGGGAGGACCTCGACGTTCGTGAAGCCCTTGAGGATCGACGGTGGCTCGCCGGCAGACGCGGGCATATGAAGATAGAGTTGGGGGATCTGCGGGGTGCATGCATGTCAGGTTAAGCTGAGCGCCGCAGTGCAAATCAATACGTACGTCGCCACCCCAGACCGGGCCGGTGTTTTCGACGTCGAATGTAACATTGAACAGAGGGCGGTGAAGCCTGGAGGATCAATGATCGCCCAAGAGGAAGATACATGGACATACCACCATGCAGTCGACGAGCCTTCTGCTATGAGCGTCGCATTTCCAGCGGCCCACGAGTCCTCGAGCTCCTTGTCTGTGGACCCCTGGTGCCCTACCTTGGCGATGTGCAGCCGGCTATAAGTGAAGTTGGTGTAGCTCAGTCCAAAGCCGAACTCGAACCGCGGCGTGATGTTGAGGCTGTCGAAATGGCGGTAGTCCACGTTAAGTCTGCAGACGAGCCGGTAAGCGTTCATCCCGACACTTCCGAGAAGGCGCGCCGTACCCCTCGGTGTACGGGATACTTAGGATGTCCGTCGGCTGCCCACCGAGAACAAGCCCGGCCGGGTAATCGGAAGCCTGCTGCGCGATGGTGTACGGCAGGCGCCCGGAAGGGTTCCAATTGCCGTACAGGACTTCCGTGATCGCGTTGCCCGCTTCTGCGCCGGGAATGCCCGCCCACAGAACCTAAACCGTGTAAACGCAATAGAATCAGTGTCACCATCAGCGGTGATCGTGTCGTCGGGGCCATTTGCTCACCGCGGTCACATTCGGATGCTCGATCCAGGGCTCGAGGATCAGTGGCCCGACCGAGTGCACGACGACGATGGTGTTGTTGTTCTGGGCGGCGACGGCTAGTACGAGGTTGTCGCCGTTTTTCCAGGCAGTGAGATTTTTCCTGCGGTAACAAGGTCAATGCGCGGTCAATGCAGAGGTATGTAGATCGATCTTACCGGTCGCCCTCGTTGCCGTCGACGGTGATGTAATCCTCGCCCGAATCGGACGCGATGAAGACGAGGGCCGCGGATCTCCCAATCGCCATGTTGCCCGCCCGGTCCGTGTCGTAGTCGTCCAATATCCACGACACGCTCGTGCGATCCTTTCTCGCGCGTCGCTGGATCGCCTCCAACGGCTATGTAGTAGAATCCCATCAATTAATTCCGCCGCTGGCACGTAGAGACGAGAAGAACGCACGGAAATGAGGTACGTGAAATTGGCCGTCCTGCGAGAACAAGCGATAAGGATACAGTCGACCCAGATGGCAGCCAACTCACCCAGAGCCCCAGCCCATCGCAAGGATGCCGTCGATGCCGCCCTGGTCCGCGAACTCGTTCGGGCCAATCGAGGACGGGCCCGCGTCGCTGCCGACGAGCACGATGCTCCGCGGGCGCGTCAGCGGGAGCGCGGCACCGGTGTTCTTGAGCAGCACCGTGCTGGCTGCGCCGATCTCGCGCACAACCTCGTAGTGGTCTTCCTGTACACCCCGCCGTGAATATATAAATAGTGGAGAGAACAGCGCCGCGCACCTGGACGTCGACGTGCTCGTTCGTCGCCTCATTAATGGGATTGAACGCGTCGAAGTTCACGGCAGGGAAGTCGCCCGCGTCCTGGTGCACGAAGTACCACCCCGCGATGATGCGCGTCGCTGTACGCATTGGCCACATTAAAAGCTGTGCTTGTAATCTATCCAGAACCCCGACGCACCCATGTCGTCCATCCGTGCGAGGGGAATCGTGTCGTTTTGGACGTACGCGGTGAGGTTCGCGCCGAACCACTGTTATCCGCAGTCAGGCGAATCGTAAATAGAGCAGCACTCGTGCACACCGTGGTGTTTGACTGGAAGACAATGTCGCCGGGCATCGTCATCTAAGAGATGGAGCAGGTTGGGACGCGTTTTCCGGTTTATATGATGCACCCACATCAAGGCCGGTAATGGCTGCTATCGTCGAGTGCGTGGCTGAACGAGACCGTCAGCCTCCGCCCGTCTACCCCAGAAATCGTGGACATACCGGACCAATCAGACATGATGTCTGCCCTGGGCATTAGCAAAACTCTGTGGCCGGGTGCGGAAAACTTACATCCTTGGAAGCCGAACTCGCGCTGAAAACCAATCGAGTTGACTTCGTGTAGTACGACAACGGCACCGAACACACCTTGATAATATCATTCATAATCTTGTCGTTCTCGCACGCATACGTCCCGTTGATTAGGTCTACCTGGGGTTAGTCCTGGCCATACACGAAACATGGGACGCACTGTAGCTACACATGATGCTGCGGGTCGATCAGTCATATCACCGCGCGTTCCAACTGTGCCTGTACGCACGAGGTGACGCCCGCCATGATACTTCGTAAGAAAGGGTGCGCGTAGATTTCATGCTGCGTCCGGTCGTCCACGTCCGAGCTCTCCTGCGTGCGGAAATGCTCCTGCTCGCTGTGTGCGGGTTAGCTTTGGAGCCACGCCAGGGATCCAGCGCCGCACGCACTTGTTGATCAGATGCTTGGCGCACGCCTGCACGCCGCCCTCTTGCATGCCAAGGATCGTCTCGTACGCAGCCTCCCCAGCCAAAAACGGATCCGCACCAAAGCCCTCCCACTGGGAATTGCCGAGTAAGCCTGAGGGAGCAGAATTGGAGCAGGAGCGGACATACGTTGCGCCCTCCTTGAGCATTCCGCCCGATGTTCATCATGGGCCCCAAAGCGACGTTCACGCCTTTATCGACATGCTCGCGACCCATGAATAGCCCGCGCCGCCGTATGAGTTTCCGATTCCATCTGGGGAAATCCCGAGTAAGCCCGCGGCGCGCAGAATGAGAGCAGGGGCGGGCATACGTTGCGGCGGCGTTGATCCCAGCGGGGAAAGCCGTTACAAAGTCCGCATACCGGACACCTAGTAAGCTGAGTTGGCAACAAGATCTGTCAATGAGCGGATGGCGCACCCAAGGGGGAGTCCTGAGGAGCGGATGAGCTTTGGAAGAGAAAGAACGGAAGGTGTACGAACCTCGAGGCAGAGACCAGACCATTTTGTGCCATTTTCGCCGATTGGAGGAATGTTCCCCTGCATATTGGTAAGGAAGAGAAAGCTAGAATTGAACCGAGGAACCTACGACGCAGCGTCCATTCATCCAACCAACACCTGTACTCACATTCGCCTTTTCATCGAGGGTAAAGTTGGCGATCTGCTCGGTATGTTAGTCATCAGAAGAGGGAGAGGACGAGGAATGGAGAATAATTGCGCCCAGTGGAATAACTCGCTGGGGGTGAGCATCACACGAGTGTGAGAGCTCCTTTTACTAAATAAACTCGGGATCGAACTCGACCTATCCACACACGAAACACGAGGCGTAGTATGGACCTCAACTCGCCTTGTTTTTCGCTTCCTGGTACGCGCCGAGCCAGGATTGGGTGAAGTCGGGAACGAGCGACGAGCCCACCGGGGGAGGTTCCCTCGGGTCGGTGAGAGGATGTACGCCAGCCACAGGGGTCTGAGAAGGAAGAGGGAACGCAGAGAACGCGTATTGAGAGATAGGAACGGTAACTTGAGTTTGGGTAGGTGGTGCTGAAGTCTCGGTACCCGGAGCCGCAGTTGTTCCTGCGCCAGGTGCCTCTTGAGATGCAGCCTGCAGAGTTGGTATTAGAAGGAATATAATGGGTCCTAGTGGATGCATGGTGGTTGTGGACAAGGTGGAGCACTTGAGAAATGTGGCCGATCCGGCCATCTTGCTTATCGCCGACCTTTTTCATCTAAGCGAGATTATGCGCAAGTAACGCATACATCCCAGTTCAGAACGCAAACTTTGAGCGTGGAGGCGTTAACAAATATAAATTGTTTCACAGAAAAAGTA
Source organism: Mycena maculata (assembly GCA_029448575.1). Classification (NCBI taxonomy): domain Eukaryota; kingdom Fungi; phylum Basidiomycota; class Agaricomycetes; order Agaricales; family Mycenaceae; genus Mycena; species Mycena maculata. The sequence goes on from JARJLG010000187.1 coordinate 27,241, forward strand.
CGATAAAAGAAAGCGAAGCACCGTAATACAGGTTGTTGTACAATTATTCTTCCAGCAGTCCTCGAAATACACAGCCGAGTTCCTCCGAATTCACGTCTTCGCTGCGGCTGCGCGCTTGAATATCCGAGGCGGCACCACTTGCCTATAGAAGTGGGACATGATGGCCTCGGTGTGCGTGATCGTCAGATTGAAGAGTGGATGCGTGGCGTTCTGTGTGACAATGGTAAGCTATCGAAAAAAACATCAGCAAGGGGAGGAACAAACCACTCGATTCGGCGGACCGCCCACGATAGTCTCCGTGCCCTCTTCCTCCGTATAGCTAAGGGCGTCCGTGAATACGCGCTTCCGGAGCGCTTCTTCCTTCGCCTCTGTGTCCTTGTCCCCGTCATCGACTGTAGCTGGTTTGTGTCAGACACGCAATCAATTGAGGGTCTCGTACCTATCCAACAATCCAGGAGCTCCTTTTGCCTGGCAGGGGAGGGGAACACTTTGTGTTGGGCGGACGACAGGCCAGCGAGACAGTAGAGCGTGTGATACGAATCTGCGTTCCTGAAGTGGAATGGTCAAGGGGCATCTATCGCGCGCTGACACGGCGCGTACTTGGGAGGTTTGTCCCGCAGTCCGCCAGCGGGATGTTGACCGGCGTACAGAATGTACTCTTGAAGAGCCTTGCGGTTCAGCAGAGAATCTGCGGTAGGCGTCAGATTGGCCACGGCTTCGCCGAGAGAGAACAGACCGTCGATATCGTCCCAGTCGCCCTCTGCCTGCCCATCTGGTTTCTCCGCGGCCACAACCGCAGGATTGATTCCGATCGATTCCAGCAGCCCGAACGCGCCTCCCACCCACCACGAGTAGCACCCGTCAACGAGTTTGTTCGTGCGGCCCTTGAAGCCGCCCAGTTCTATGGGGACGCCCTGCATCTGGACAAGCCAACGGACAAGAGACTTCTTGTTGATTTTGGGCTGCGATGGGGACTTTGAAGGGAGGAAGGGCTGGAGCATAACCCACGACGCCAGGGCGCAGAACGTGTAGCCACCATGCGCCTCGCCGAGCGGGGGCCGGGGGCTTTCCAGGAGGACGGGTGGACCGTCGGAATCGGGGGCGGGGGCATAATATGGTTGCGACGCCGAGGAGAAGCCGCCTTCGTATGTCTGGCACGAAGCTATGAAGCCGGCGGTACCCTCCACCAGTTCGGGCGTGATTATGTCAAGGAGGGTCGCAGTAACCAGAAGACAATAAATCCCGCTAAATTACTTGAGCTGCTGCAGGGCACAAGAATGAAAAGGGACGCACCGAACGTCGACCTCAGAGTGGTGCGCGACCAGAAACGATCCATCGGGTTGTTTGAGAGACATAAAGAATTTGTACATTTTATTTCTTTTCTCTATGAATCAGCGCCTGACCTTCCGGAGCAGCAATACTCACCGGTCGATCTCGTCCCATCCGCCGCCGGGGCCAGGTTTCCCCGCAATGGCCAACACGCATACCGCAGCGTAGGTGGGAAGCAGGTGCGCCGCTTGCTTCGGACCACCGCCGAAGCCCCCATCCGGATGCTGCGATGCCATTATCGTATCAATCGCTCTAAGGAGGCAAGATCGGCTGCTGCCCTTGGCCAGGAACACACGCCAAAAGGGCTCACTTCTGCCTGTTTCCGGGATCCAAACCAACTTGAAGAATGCTGAAGGCCTGGAGCGTCCAGTACATCAGCCACGGTTGGCTGGCATCCTGGCTGGTGTAGCGCTGGGGAAAGCCCTGCACGAGATTGCGGATGAGGAACTGCATGTGCGCGTTCTTCTGGAGAGTTGGGGTTGCATTGGTACTGTCCGCGGCGGGAAAATGCTGGAGCAGAACTTTCTCCGTCTCAGCCTGGGTGCTGGATGTCGGGGTCGGGAAGGAATCTATCGGGACTGGCCGCATCGTGGAAGCCATGGAAAGAGAAACGGGAGTAAAGAGTTGAAGTGAGATGGGAGAACAATAGACATGATCGACCACAAATAAAGCCGACTTTTTCGTTGTTCTTTCCAACACAAGAGCTTGAGGCCTATTGTGAAGAGATCGCAAGAGTACAATGAGACACGGGAAAACCTGCTGAATTATTATTTTCGAACCAGGCCGAAACACCCGGTAAGAAAATGATAATTGGGGAGCTCCTGACTTTCACGGACGATTGAATATGTACTGTCAATTGACTGATACAGATGAATCGTTGAGGATGTGTCAGGTCGCGTCCAGTTGCGTTTTAGAAACCTCAATCGCGGTGATATTTCACTACCTTTCAAGCTGCAGTTTGGCTAAGTCAGTTCAGGTGTTATTAAGTAAGAATTAGATATAGGCTAGTACGTTACGAGTGTCCAGATTATACGGGGGATACAGTAATAGAAACATCAGGGAGTGGCAGTAAAAAAACAAAAGTCCCAAAGGTCCATGTCCTAGAAAAGCGCAGGGTAATTCCTACCAAACACCCGATCCTGGCCGGCTCCGGTCCTGCAGGATCTGCTGTGTTTCGAGTGCACCCTGCGCGTGCATCATCTGCTGTGCATAGGCCCACTTCTCGTCGGCCTCTTGCTGCATCATCAACTGCCGGAGCTGCAGTTGTTGGTCGTAGTTGTCGTACGCGGTGGGCGAGGCGATCATGGGCGACTGGGACTGCGGCCGCATGACGGGGACGGGGAAAGCGTAAGGGCTGAACCCGTGCTCGTGAGGAGAGCCCGAGGACGACCGCGGAAGCGGCGCGGAGCGGGGAGGCCCCATGGGGGGAACGTTGTGTGCGAACGGAGACTGTTGGGCCTGCAGGAGCTGCATGCGCATCAACTCGTCCTCCATCCGGTAACCCGGCACGGCGCTGACAACGTAGTCATCCACGTCCTCCTCTTCGCACACGCCCTGGAGGTCCCCAACCTCGTAGTGTAACTCCTCGCCGATGACCGTCGAGAACGTGTCCCCTCTTGACGGGGTGTCGAGACGCATCACCCCGGCGCGCGCGCGCCATTCATTAGCCTCCCTGCGAAGAGAATCACACTCGTTGGCGAGTAGACGGAGCTGCTGCGCCGCGAGGATCCTGTGGCGGCGAGATGCGTGGACGTGGGCAATCGACGAGTTGACGATGCTCGATTTTGATGGCCGCCGAACGTGGGCCAAGTTGGGAAGGACGGCAGCGAGATCCTGTATTCGTGTCGAAATCAATGCCAGCGTCACTCAATTATAACATGAAACATACGAGGAATCGCGCATTGAGCGCCTCACGACGCTGTCTCTCAACAGCGTTGTGGGATGCGCGACGCTCAGCCGTGTTGGCTCGCTGCTTCAACGTACGTTTCACACCACCGGCGCTGCCGTCGTCGTAGCTATCCAGGTTGGATAGATGGCCGTCGAGGTCGGGGAGCACGGGCAGAGAAAGGTGTGACGGGTACATGGTAGTCGGCGAGGACCCAGGCGTTTGGGGACCGGTGGACCCAGATGAGGCAGATGATGTAGGAGATGGAGGGGAAGCGTGGTTGAAAGACATTTTTGAAGTCGAAAAGTTGAACGAAGGAGTTGAATAAGTGGTTGTAGTGTAAAGAATTAATAAAATGGCGGGTTTAAGGAAGCCGTGAAGGTCGCGAGATCTGGACGGCGCGCGCCGTCAGTAGGCACAATGACCATAGGGAGTGATTACTCACACCAGGCGGGTTTCTTCGACGGCAGGGGAAGGCGGAGCGTAGGGGGGAGGGGTAGAAAGAAAGGAAAACGGGTAAATCGCGCGACATGTCGCTCTTTAAAACAGAAAGATAAGCTGAAGCCACAACTGATGGCATCTTGATCCAAGTTGGAAGTTGATGGTTAACCGAGACATTGACAGCCGCCGTTGTTGCATTGTTGGGCGACAATCAGCCTACCTATCAACATCGGAGCATCGGTGATTCCAGTAAAATGCAGGTACCCTTTCTCTTGGAGGGTTCGTAGTGTTCGGGAGTGGCCAGCGCTACTTGGTCTCCAAACTACAACGATGATTCAAATTCGATCCAACGTCATCGCCACCAGTCACTGTACACAGCCGGTCGTTTGTCTAGATGTCAGGATGTTTTGCAGACATGAAGCTCATTTAGACTTGATCCGCAAACAATCGGGAGACGCCAGGAGGCGCTCACCGTGGGTTACGGAAGTGCTCCAGCCCGGCCGTTCCGCCCAAGGCTCCGCCATCGAGATGATCCAAAACGTTTTCGGCGAAGTTCGGCGAACTGTGCACTCATATGCACGGCTGATAGCCGCATGTTCTCCGGGCCCCGGCGGAAGATAATAGGCCCTGGGGGATTCCATCGCGTTTCGTATCGAGCAAGCACATTGAGCACGGCAGCGCTTAGCTTATCAAGGTAGGAGAAGCAAGGTCGATTTGAACGGGAAGTTCCTTCCCCGCAAACGCACAAACAATCGTAGTTGAATGGAGGACGGTCGAACGGAGATGCGAGATTCTACCCAGTCAGATTATAGTGTCATGAGACCGTTTCAGTTTTGTCAAGTCTTGACTTGAATCTGTCTTGAATCAAGAATCAGCTGCCATTTTGGTACCGAAGTCCAATTTGTACTTGAAAGACGAAAACCATGCGTGGAAAGGAGAGCCGGGTACATTCCAAGAATCTAAAACTGCCGCCATGGGGTCGTTGGCGGTTCGGGAAGGGCATACAAGGACGCACACAAGGTTTTGGAGGACTCTGTAGGTGACAGGAAGAATCACCACGACGATGATCTGATGTGGGAGGGTCGACAGGAGCGTGAGTTTGAAAGGAGAGAATCTGGATTCGAGTTCCTGTAACCCAGAGATGAATCGTGCGTCCAGGATCTCCACGCAACAACAGCGGCCGCCGATGGACCCGGTTCCGCTGAGTTTAGCTGGCGGAGAGAGGAACGGAGTTAATATGGTAGCCATGGCCAGTCGATGCATCCTGCGAGACAGCGCATCTTCGAACGTTCGAACGTCGGCAAGTTGGTCACGGCCTGTCACGGAGTGCCGTGTGAAAACAAGCTCGCCATCAATGACTTATGTTTCTTTTTGGTTTCCTCACTCTTTGGTCGGTTGTACACACCGAAGTTACTCAGATCCGGCTTGCGGACAGTGGGGAAGAATGGAATCTGAATGTGTTGCCAAACCCCAATTCAACCGGCCATCTCGTATTCGACACAATAAGTTCTTTGCTACAGCATTGGCCGAATACTAGATACCACAGCGGTAGGTACCATCTGCATACCTCTGGTCTCTGGTTTAACCGTGGGTTGAAGGCCATAATATTGTCCCTGGGATAATTCCGACTGGCACACTTTTCTACCATGGGCGAGGAGACCCCCATACGCCAACTACTTCGGAATGGGTTGCAACTGATCCTGAATTTGCTCGCCTCTTCTGCGACAGCACCGACGTGCCTTGCTTTATGCACACCTTGGTAGCGACGCGCCCACTACGTGTGCTGTATTTTGACGGAAGCAGTGCCACGAAGCAACCAGACGGACCCATAGACACGCAAGATATTCTGACCTGGGGTAACCCCTTCTCTCGCTTTACAACTCGTTCAGGATGCTCATCCACCAGGCGCTGTTCTTCCTGAGCGCCAAACCGTAGAATGGGACTACAAACGGATGCACAGGCTGTGCGACTTTGGTCACATGCTCGGAATTGACGCGTATGTAAGGTAAATGGGACTTCATCATGATGCGTTTATATCTCGGTCAACACGCACGGTATAGAATGCAGCTGAACTTGTTCGTACTTTTTTGTTCTCCTGCGATCCTGCTCATATTGTGCCAGCGAGATCATGATATGCAACTTTACGGACGGCGTGGAAATCACAACTCTTTCCAGGCTCCAGGATGAGCCACGCTTTCCGGATTACGCCTACTCGTTCGCCCATTCGAGTGAATGGCACGATGCCTACCCAGGCGAAACGCGCATTCAACTCGATCTCACGCATCTCATCTCTTTGTACGACGTGGCACTGGCCCCAAGCCTGATCTCCCATCGCGTTGGCCGGGACCGACGCGCACACCGCGTCTTCGGGATAGATAAACGTGACACAGAAGCAGTTATAGCTCGCGTGCGAGCGATGTCCTGGTCTCCCTCCCAAAGCGGGATTGATTGGCGCACGCTATTCCAGGCCATACGAGATCGCTATGCAACGCGACTCGAAGTACTGCAGAGCACCCTCAACGCCACCGACGAAGACGATGCCGCCCGACGGGCGTTTGGGAGCCTCCTCACCACGCTCATGCCGTACCGGCTGCATTCGGCGGTCCCGCCCCCCGTGGGCTCTGGTAACGCCTGGGCGGCCCCGGTGTTTCGGCTGTGCGCAGAGACGCATACCTCATTCATCGGGTCCAGAGAAAGTACGCTTACTGCGTCAGAAAAGCTGCTCCTGAACGCCGCACGGGAGACATCCCGAGAGATCTGCCGCACCCTCGTTGGGATGTGGGCGGCGGGTGCACTTGAGCTCCGTAGTTCTGCGAAAATTCCTGGCTCCCTGGTGGCCAAATGGAAATCCGAAGTGGGACGACTAATGGACTGGCTAGGATGGTCCGTTTGGGTAAAATGCCGCCCTGCGTGTGCTTCCGAGGTATGTCCCGTCTGTGCGCGTTCGGAACTTGATTTATTTGGCGCAGGAATCCTGCCATCTTCCGGGTGCGCCGTTTTCTATGGAAAAGTGGAATGTTACGGAGCCGCTTTGCGTACGATTATTTTTGCCCTACAGTGGTTGGTGAGTCGATCTTCGTATTGGCAATGTCCAGAGTAATAAATGCTTTTGCCAGGCCTGATATCCCTTAATGCTTAATCTCGCAAAGCCGACTTTGGTATAATTTAATGGTGTTAATTTAATGGTGTACTTCGGACGGTATCTCTTGACAAGGCGGTTAGAGCCTGGATCAAAGGACAAATATGTAACTTTTTCTTGTCTTGAGAAACTCCGAGTCCTTTCTTGTTCCCTCCGGGTGTCCCGCGGCGAACGAATGGTGCGGGGGTATCTCCTCAGGAATAATTTCTGGGCCACGCAAAGGCTCGGCTTGACGCGCCGGCGTCAACTAGTAACACCGCATTTGTGCTTGCGTGCTGCCACCATGAGCTCGTCGTCACCCGTCCTGCCCTCGCGCCCGATAATCCCACACATCGCAATAAACTCGGGATGCCCTAAGTGCAAGGCAGCCCTAGAGTTTCCGGTGCCAACGCCCCACCCACGACCGGGGGCGCTGCTCAGGATCCGCTGTTTTTCATGCAATAACATCATCACGCACGCTTTCTACGCGACGCAGATACCCTCTTCGTCGACCGGGCCATCGTCGTCGAACGCTGGGCAGTCCAATTCAGGGCAACCACCGCCCGCGCGGAAGGGACGCAAGTTTGGCACACAGGAACGGCCTCTGGAGACTGGGTACTATGACATCTTGGGGATCACACCCGCGGCGACGACTGAGGAGGTCAAGAAGGCATATCGTGCGCGCTGTCTACGATTCATTCATGCATTCGTGCGCTAATTTATTTTACGCAAGGTCGGATGGCGATCAAGCACCACCCCGACAAAAACCCCGACGACCCGCTCGCGGAGGAGCGGTTCAAGGAGATTGCGATCGCGTACCAGACGCTTTCGGATGATGCGCTGCGGAAAAAATACAACGAGTATGGGTCCAAGGAGAGCGCGCCCGAGGGCGGGTTCGTCGACCCGGAGGAGGTGTTTGGCGCGATATTCGGGGGCGACAGGTTCACGCCGATAATCGGGAACATCAGTCTTGCGCGCGATATGAAGGCGGCGCTGCAAGAGGCGGATGAAGCGGAGCAGGAGGAGCAGGAGAAGGCGGGCAACCGCATTCTCGACGCCAAGGGCCGGCCGGTCCTGAGCGAGGAGGAGAAGGCGGCAAAGGAGGCAAAGGACAAGGTGAAGAGAGCGGAGAAAGCCAAGGTGCGGGAAGAGCGGATCCAGAAGCTTGTGGAGAATCTCGACCGCAAGTTGAGCATATTCACCGAGTCGGCAACGGGCCCCAACGATCCCGACGTAACATCGAGCTGGCGGACGATATGCGCTTTAGAGGCCGAGTCCGTCGTTTCCTGCTCATTGCAATTTATCCGCTCATTGCTCGCGCACAGTCAATTGAAGCAAGAATCGTACGGCGTCGAGCTCCTGCAAGCCATTGGCTTCGTGTACGTCTCCAAAGCCAAGCATCACCTCGCAACAAACCAGACCTTCCTCGGGGTCGGTGGATGGCTGCATAATGTCCAGGGCAAATACCATGTCTTCAGCGAGACGTGTGTTTCCCATTCTTCTTTCCCCGGTACTTTCACTAACACGCGCACAGTGTTTCGACGCTGCGGTCTGCCATTGAGCTCAAATCTGTATTCGACCAGATCCAGGCGGCGGAACGTGCGGGCAATCTAAGCCCAGAAGAAAAGAAGAAGCTCGAGGAGCAGGCGGCGGAGAAGGGCTTGCAGGCACTGTTCAAGGTGCTAACATTATCTGGATCTCTTCATTCTCCGTGTGCTAATTTGACGTGTTAGGGAGCGAAGCTCGAGATCGAGTCGGTCCTGCGCGAGACGTGCGAACGCGTATTAGACGACCCGAGCATCACGCGCGAAAAGGCCACTCTGCGCGCGGTCGCGATGCAGATACTAGGCGAGGCGTACGCTGGCGTCACGAAAGACGGACAGCCGATCGGCGACGATAGCGAGTATGTGCGCGTCGAGACGCGAAAGAATCGCGACAGCACCGGCGGCGGGAGCAGACGGCGGAGTCCACCCAAGTCTCCCTGAGTGCTCTGCCATACAACAGTTCACGTCTTGGCGGCATAGACCATAGTATTGTACATCTATACCATAATACTCAATCACGGCTCTCCATCTAGTATGATAAGTTGTAACTTGGATGTACGGGTACACTCCCCTTACACCAGACAGGAATTGCTATGCAGGCGGCGCCTGCTTGGCTTCCTCTTCTGCGGCATGGGCAACGGCTGCTGCATCAGGTGCAGCAGCAGCGTTCTTGCCTTTCCCTGGCGGGGGCGGATGGTACACTTTAGGCTACAATCCGTTATGAGTAGTGCGCAAGGAGATAAAACGTCGCCGACCTTCTTCTGTTTCTTCTCTTTCGCGTTGGGATCGGGGTACGCCAGCTTTTCTATCTTCTGCGCCTCCTCGTCCTCCTCGAATGCTTTGCGGATCGGGTCCAGCAACCTGTTAATCGCATTCGCGACGGCTGTCTTTAGATCTTTGGGGTGGAGCGCCTTCTCCGCGAAGTCGTTCCGGAGATCGGCATATGACGCGTAGTGCGTCGATCCGCCGAACTTGGCGTCCCGCCCGATCGTGAACACCGTCCCCTCCGGCGCGTCGTCTGTCGCGAACGGCTTGAGGTCGCCACCGGGCTCCAGGAGCGAGCCGCCCTTCCGCGCATTCTCGAGCCGTAGCTCGCTGATGGGGATGAGCACGGCCTCGACGAACGCGAGGATGCCGTTCTCCGCGACGTTGCCCTCCTCGCAGAAGGCGGCCTTGATCTTCTTGCGGACGACTTCGGCCGCGTCGAGGAAGTCGATTTTGGAGTTGGGGTCGGAGGAGGACATTTTTCCGCCCGCCAGGCCTGGAACCATCGCGTTCATCAGGTGCGCGCGTTTGGCGTAGCCGAGACGGGGGAGGTACAACTCGGCGAAGGTGAAGATTTTCCGCTGCGGCTCTGATTAGCGAGGAAACAGAAACGGGATACGGCAGGAGGCACACCTGGTCGACACCACCGAACTGGAAATCTACGCCGAGATACTGCTCATCGAGCGCCTGGAGGCCAGGGTAGAGCAGACCACTAAGCAGCGCGCTCTCCACCTGCTTCACGACCTCCGCGCCTGCCTTTTTCGCGTCGTGTTCGGTCACGGTCGCACACAACCGGTAGTTGTCCATGTTGAACTCTTTCGTGAGTTGATGCTCGGATCCAAGCGCGAATTTTATCTTGGAGGCTGGGATGCCGAGGGACTTGAGCACCGACAGCACGACAAACTTGTAGTACTTTGTGCGGTACTCGACGAGCTCAATGGGCGCCTTCATGTTATCGAGGAAGGCGTGGATGTCTGAGAAATGGATTAAAATAGTAAGAATGTGCGAAGTTGATGCGCCCGACCTCCGAAGAAAATGGTCATCTTCGGTGGGGTGAGTTGCGCTCATCGTTATGAATGTTATGGAGGTACCTCTGCGCCCGCTTGAAGGAAGTCTGCGATCTTGGTCAACGGCACAAAGTACCCAATATGCGCTGGTTCATCGGATTCAATTTTCAAGTCGCTCCAAGAAATTAGTTATCGCGCTCACGTCTTCCAGTCGGAGCGCTTCCTAAAGAAGCAAACCAATTAGATCCTGGCAGACAGCGCGAAAGCTCATGGTAAACGCGCCCCAGTAGCCCTTGGGACTTCGGCCTTCCGCCAGGATCGCTTTTATGATATCGCCACCAAGGGTTTCTTGGAGCCTCCGGGTGATGAGTTCGTATTTTTCTTCGGCCATGGCTGCTGAGTTTCGAGTTCTAAACGCAAGAAGTTAATGGTGAAAGTTGAGAAATGACTCGAATGGTGACTCGTTCAAAAAATATGTGTATTTGCAGATGTTTGCACTGGGCGACTTCCGCGGGTCTGCCGTCGGAGCTTTAGAGCCAGGCTCATCTCGAAACATATGCGAACGCGCCCAGCCGCATACGCCGCGCGAGGCGCGCATTCGAGCACACGGAGCGTATGCGGCAGAGCGTGCTAGGGAGCGCATAACATGTAGATTTCAAGACTACCTCCCGACGTGAGCCTATCACCCGAGCGAGTCAGCGCGTCAACGAATACCGAATGTATTTACCTTACTCGCCGACAACGCGCTTCAGACTCGGAAAGACTCCTCCGTGGGTCGGAGCCTAAAGCAGATTGGCGGTAGGTGGGTGTGGCCAAGCGATACATAGGATGATATGGATCCGTGAAAGAGTCTCCTATAATCCCTGATACTGTCGATCTTGAGCAAGAGGACGTTCTCAATACTGCAGACGAATTGCCTGTAGCAGCGGTGTATCTGAAAGATTTTGGAGGAAGGAAGACTTGAATCGATCGTGAAGACCACCGACCCGAACGGCCTGAAGTCGCGCCGCAGCCCCGGGCTCCACGAGCGCGCCGCGTTCTCCAGCTGCTGGGATGAGCACGGCCTCGACGACTCCGCTTGACTCAGGTAGGACTCTCTGAGCGATGCTGATGCGTTGATCCCAAGGGCGTTTTTGACGTAAGCGGAGTGTGGAAGACGACCAAGCCGTGGGAACCTCCGTTTGTGTTGCACTGCCAATCTCTGCCAATTCGACACATTGTGACTCCTTTGGAACGCCCGGAAAACCATTCGTAGGTCCCCTTAAGAAACAGGCGGGTATTTGCGGCGCTTCCGTGACGTCGCCTACTGTGATTCAGACATGACAACTTTTCTGCACGGCACCGCAAGGCTCCTCGACAACATTAAAAACTCAGGGCATCGTTTGAACGACCTCACCCCAAGTCCTGCTTGCCATCGCCCATACTGCCATGATCGACACCCTCCCTCCAGAAATATTTGCCCGGATGTTGGAGATCGCAATCGAAACCTGGGGAGTTGGATTCCTGCCGGCAATCTGCCTCGTATCTTCGTCCTGTTACGATGTTGTCCTCTCGACGCCCAGCCTCTGGGGCATCATCGTTGTCGACAAGCAAAGCCGCATGCCGCTGCTCGACCTCCAGCTCGCCAAGGCGAAGGCGACTGATCTTAGGATCACCTTCCCCCGCAAAGGGTGGCAAAACCACAAACATAAGCATTTCCGGCGCTTTGTGAACAGTCTTGTGGCCCTCGCCCACAACTGGGTCCAGGTGGAGATGCCGACGAGTCTGCTTTCATTGACGCGGTGGGCGGATATGCGGCGGGTGGAGGCCTTATCTCTGCGCTATAGCACCTCTGGAGCCCAGCCCAATCGCGAAGCATCCGTGTCCGCGGCAGAGAAATTTTTCGGGTCGGAGGCGGTCTACACGATGCGCAATTTGCATTCATTCACCGCGATGGGACTGTCGGAGGAGTGGGTGACGCGGTTCCTCAGCCCCCGTATCACGTACTTTAAAATCGGGCGGCTCGCCGAGATCCCAGCTTCGACGGTCCAGCGATACCTTTCCCTCATTCCCGCCGTGCACACCCTGCATCTCCACAGTATATCGTTCCTCCCCCTCTCCGCTAGGGAGCAGACGGTAAACCTCTCGAACCTCACCAATCTCGAGCTCGTCGGCATCACGAATCTCACGCCGCTCCTCCTGAACATGCGTGTCTCCGCGCTGCGCACGCTCAGCATCCGCAGCTGCTTCGGGGAGATGCGCCCCGTCCTCTCGCAGTGGAGCGAGGCCGGCTTCCTCCCGTCCCACCTGCAGACCCTCGAGCTCGCCCACTGCTTCTCGCAGAAGGACATACCTTTCCTCATCCGCTGGCTCGCGCGCCTCCCGGCCCTCCTTCGCCTCACGATCGCGCATAGCGACGAGATCGCTGACCCCACCGCGCCGTCGGCGTCTGCGGAGAACGACCTCTTCAGGGCGCTGGCGGTCCCGGACGGCGCGGGCCCCGTCGTCGGGGGTTGGCTCTGTCCGGCTTTAATACATCTGTGCCTGGACACGTCGCTCCGCAGCGTGGCGGACATTCTGCCCATCGTGCGCGCGCGCTGTGCCGATCCGACGCCCGGGTCGCCCGCGAGGCTGCAGTCGATCCAGGCGCAGGTGTGCTCGAGCGGCACCGTCGAGGAACTCGATGAATTGCGTGCCTTCTTCGCAGACGATTCGGACGTGGGATGTGTTTGTTTGGGATGCAGTTTTAATCTCAGCAGTAAGTGCAAACGCTACGCTACTGATTGTGATGATGCTAATTCTGGTTCCAGTTTGAAAGATACGTGGTTCCATTATAATACGTAGAATCTTGAATGGAGCTCGTTCCACACATTGTCCCTGGAAGCCAATGCCGTTCGCTTCCTGATCTGTACTTAGTAAATCTCCTAGTCTGCGCCGTCACACCTCGCACAAGGTCGCGTATGTGGTGTTGCCTCCACTCATAATCCAAAAAAGTCAGTACAAAGGACCAATGAGTCAATGACCTTTGTACGGGTGACTTTGACGCCCTGCAACGAGTCGGATGCGTCCATACTGAGGTTTATGGAACATTATGTATCATAGGCATGTGTGCTTCATACAGAGTACAAGACGAATGAATAACATGTACAATTGGTCAGCGAGAATAAAGAAACAAGAACGCAGTGGCCTGGCGAGAAGAGATCAGGGTCGGGAACGGTGACAGCAAACGAGCAACGTACGGGTAGAATCATGCACCGAAACCATAGAGCGTGCGGCCTGAGCGCTTGAGTGCGTAGACGACGTCGAGGGCGGTAACGGTTTTGCTGTCAAGACATCAGATGGGTGGCAAGAGAGAAAGGGAGATGCGACGCACCGCTTGGCGTGCTCGGTGTAGGTGACAGAGTCGCGGATGACATTCTCGAGGAAGATCTTGAGGACACCGCGGGTCTCCTCGTAGATGAGACCGGAGATACGCTTCACACCTCCACGGCGGGCGAGACGGCGGATGGCGGGCTTGGTGATACCTGTGCAGGACGAGGTCGGGAGTGCAACGGCGAGTTATCGGTAAGACGCACCCTGGATGTTGTCACGAAGAATCTTGCGGTGGCGTTTAGCACCGCCCTTGCCGAGGCCCTAGACAGCGACGACGGTGGTCAGCAAGTGAGAGTGAATATGTAGTAGACTGCAAGTACCTTGCCACCTTTGCCGCGTCCAGACATGTTGTTGAGAGAAGTGTTGAGGGTGGGTGGGTGGGAGGTCGGTGAGTTTGCGGTCGAGGCCGGTGGTAGTAGTTGAAGAAAGGTGGTCAACCAAACGCGCTTTATGCACGTCTGTTGACGTTTGTTGGCGCGTCCATTCACGCGACTTTCCCCATCCGGCGACTCAGTTGCTCTTGGCTTCGACGTTGCCTATAGATTCCTCTTATAGTCCGCCTTCCGCTGCTTCCTTAAATGTTCATGCCGCACCTCGCCGACAGTTCACTGGTAATTTAAATTCGTTTGCGTCTGCATGACCAGACTCTCCCTCTCTTGGTCGATGAGCAGTTGAGTAGTAGTTGAGTAATCTTTGTCCTTTGTCCTTCAGACACCGCTACCCATTCTTTTCTCCTTCCCACCCTCTCCTCCGCACTTACCGCCTGCGAACAATTTGGCCGTGAATGTATATAGGGTGCTGTATGCTGTCGAGTGTTGGCATCATCCATCACGAAAACCGGGAGAGTCCCGATGTCACCCTCTGTCTTACGGGCGTCTATGTATTTGCCATGTCTGGCGTCGAGCAATTCCTGTCGAACCCGAAGTCCACTACAAAACGAGTTCTTCTGCCTCCAGCCATGATAATCGTATATCAGGTATTCCATAGTTGTCAGTTTCGACGCAATCCGATTTCGATGCGAGTTGGCACAGAACTTGATTGCGTTCCTCCAAAAGGCCTGTGACCGAACTCCGAGGTGAGTTCAATGTCTATATGCCTGGCGTACCCTGTTTTAAATCCCCAGAAGTCGAAATGAGGTCGCCAAGCTCCGGCGGGTGCTGAAAGGTTATTCAACGTCGTCCGAGAGCATTAGTGCCATCATTGGAAGTTTGGAGTGCAAAAAGATCTTGTTAGAAGTACAGAATTATCCTCTCGTCCTCTTAGGGGATATTCTGATGACTATTCAGATATCTTCCCAACTCGGTCTTGCAGACGATCCGAACCTCCGGAGTGCTTTGCGCATAGACGAGGAGGCCATTGCCCAACACCTTGCGCTCATTCTCGACTCCAAATCTCAGAAGGACGCCGTACTCCGTCTCGAAGGCGATTCAGCTCAGTCTTTCTTGGATATTGTGCAAGACGTCAGGCTCTGACCTTTTCTGTCATACCCGACTGAACATTTATCTAGACACTAAACAGAGGATTTTTGATGGACCCAGAGCACAGTCGTAGGGCTCGCCACTTAATCCGCAGACTGTCGGAATCCTGCGACAAATTACCTTCTTCACTCTTCATCATCGGAGTTAGTGGACGGGAGGAACAGCCTACATTCGGAGGCGGATTTGGTGACATTTTTCGGGCCAGGTATAACAACCAGACCGTAGCTTTGAAACACATGCGGCACTTCCTCCGGGGCGAAGATCTGCGTCGCATTCGTTTAGTGAGTTTGTCGCCACCCCTGTTCGGCCAAGCCCGTTGACTAGCGAACACAGAAATTTTGCCGAGAAGCGCTCGTCTGGAAAGATTTGGACCACCAGCATATCTTGACTTTCATAGGGATCGATCGGGACAGTTTCCCATCCTCTCTTTGCATGGTTTCACCTTGGATGGAGCACGGCACTGTCTTAAATTATCTCAAAGATCACGGTCACGGAAATGTGGATAAACTGGCGAGTTTTCTTGCTTCGTGCCCGTCTTTTGATAATGTGAAATCTAGCTCTTCCAGATTGCTCAAGGTCTTCAATACCTTCATTCCCATAATATCGTTCACGGCGACCTTCGAGGAGTACTCGATTTTCAAAACGTACCTCCATATGTTAATAAGCTTGTTAATCTTAGGCAAATATTCTTATTGACGAACACTGGAGTGCGCGCTTGGCCGATTTTGGGCTGAGCGTTTTCGAGAACGCCACCACCGCGATGCAGACCTCGAACCGAGCAGGCAGCATTTACTGGATGGCTCCAGAATTAATTGACCCCGAACGTTTTGGTTGTCGCTACATGCGAACCAAGGCCAGTGACGTATATGCTTTCGGTTGTGTCTGCCTGGAGGCAAGGCTCATCTTTTTCCGCTTCGTTGATGTCTCAAGTCGGTGCAGTTGTACACAGGCCGACCACCATTTTCGGATTTGTCACAAACGGCGGCTATGTTTCGAGTCATCGATGGTGAACGACCAGAACGGCCATCTGGAACTCCCGTGGTATCGGCTGCCCTCTGGAAGAATATGATGGCCTTTTGGGCAGAAAATCACTCAGCTAGACCCGTCACCGAAGTTGTGGTCCAGAAGATGGTTTGGCCGGCCGTGAGGCACGAATCAAAAACATTACACCCACTCCCGGTGGGGGCGCAAAAGCCTGCAATGCTACCCATGATCGCTCCAGATGCATCTTGGGCTTTGGATGCATCTCGGGCTTTGGATGCATCTCGGCTGGCTTTGGACTCGGAGATGAAGTCCAGGGAAACTTCACTTATCACGACGCCGACCACGACGCCACCTGCCAGATCCTGGAACATGCCGAAGATCAGGAGAAATTTAATCATAGTGGGAGATGGTGTTTGCGGTAAGGTGCGTTCTACTATTGCTTAATGTACTTTTGACTGCCTGCCTGTTAACACTTATCCAGACCTGTCTCTTGCTCGTCATTTCCAAAGGCATATTCCCCGAGGTACCCCTCTTTGTTAAGGCACAGGCGCAAGACGGTGCTAATAAGAGTGTCTTGCGCAGGTGTACGACCCGAAGTTCGATGGCGGCACTGCGGACGTCCAGGTTGACGACAAGCACGTCGAGCTCGCCTTATGGGATACTCAGGGCCAGGAGGACTATGATCGTCTACGCGCGATCTTATACTCGTACTGCCGGCCGTATGTAGTCCTAATTTGCTTCGCGATAGACAACCCGGATTCGCTCGTCAACGTGCAGGAGAAGGTGGGTCCCATTTTGGCCCGGTATGGATGTCCTTGACGACAGGCGCAGTGGGTCCCCGAGGTTATGCACTTTTGCGCAGGTGTGCCCATCATCCTCGTTGGGTGCAAGAGGGAGCTGCGCCGGGACCCGCGTGTGCTCGAACGGCTTAGCCAGAGACCAGTTACACCAGATGAGGTACATTCTCTGTTATTCCTCCACTAATTTGCATTGACTGACTCGTACCAGGGCATAGCAGTCGCACAGAAGATTGGTGCGCGCAGTTACCTGGAGTGTTCCGCTAGGACGGGCGAGGGCGTCAGGGACGTTTTCCAGCATGCGGCACGTGAGGCACTCCTCTACAAGCGCCCCAAGTCCAGGAACCGGAGCAAATGTGTGGTCTTGTAGGAGAGAACGAATACCCGCCAACGCCAGGTATTCATGGGAACGGAACGATGGGGAGCTCTGGACGTCTGAGCGCCGTGTCAAGTGGGAATGTCTGGTCAAATGTGCGCCGGTGCCGATGAGACACTCATGAGAGCCACTGTACAACATAGAGAGGGAAGAGTTATTATGTATCTATCGACCGCAATCACAAAGTTTTGTATCCATAGAAAAATATATATGGAGTCCACGCTGCGTTCCGTCCTCGGTTTCATCGTGGGATTCCGAACTTTCACCACCCGTTTTTGCGCGTTGCGGGCAATGTCCTGATCATGACTCCGCACCATAGCTCCCTGCACAAGCACGCACGCATCGCGCCTTCATTGCGATGGTCCAGCTTGCGTCGATGTGCTTAGGGCAGTCGGCCGTCGGTATGGTGGGCGGAGCTTCTCCGCAATAAAATCCCCGCTAGCCCTTCCAGCCACGGCATAGGAAGTAAACCTCCTTCGACTCCGATCGACTGGCATTGGGCTTGAGAGATCTCACCTCGTTGAACCGAGGTTCAAGATGCTCCTTGCGAAACATATGCAAGAGCGGGTGCGAAAAGTACTTCATCCTGAACTCCATTTAGCCTATTCATTCGAGTAATCAAGTCGGTCGAAAACGCTCACAGCAAGACGCCGCTGTTCTGCCGCCCGATGCTCTGCGCGGCGCGCAGGTGGCGCTGGCTGAACTCGAACACGGACGTGCAGATCGCGAGGCTGGACTCGATGTCGTGGAACGCGTTGCCCATCGAGTTGGACGCCATGTCGCACAGAATCACGTCCGCCTTGCCATGGGGGCCCAGCCGGCGCTCGATGATGGCGCGGATGAGCGCCTCCGTGTCCGCCGCGAGGAAGTCCGCCTCGAGGAACTGCACGCCCACCATCGGCGTCATGCGCAGGAGATCGACGCCGATGATCGTGCCCCGCCCGAGCGGCGTCTCGAGGTCCGAGATGTCCAGCGGGCTGCCCGGCTCGACCTGGGTGCTCCAGGTCGAGCTCGAGGACAGGCTCCAGTCCGACTCGCCGGCAGCTGGGTACGGCGTCGTCGGCTCGCGCTTGCGGCGCGGCGGGCGGTCCCAGCCGAGTTGCTGCGCGACGACCTGGCTCCAGCCGCCCGGCGCGCAGCCGAGGTCGAGCACAACCTGGACATCGGAGTGGTTGAGGAACCTCCATTTCTCTTCCATCTCGAGAAGTTTGAAGGCCGAGCGCGAGCGGTACGAGGTGGCAGCTATAGCTGCGGTTATATCGGGGGATGAGCGAAGGCGGACATATGGATCCCGAGCTTGTCGGTTCAGCCAGACCGCTGAGGATGGTTTTTTCGCATATGCAAGGAAAGGTGAGGGCCGAAAGGGCATAGAGCCCAGTTAATTATTAGCCTCAGTTGAGGATGCTCAATAGAGCCTGAGCTCTGGATCTGACTTGAAGAGGATGTCAATATACCGGTTTCAAGGTGCGTAGAAGGGCCTACCAAAAGATCGCAGTGAAATCCAGTGAAATTCGCGACAAAGTTGACACTTGTTTACGCGCCGCTTCGTTTGTGTATTCCGCCTTTCTCTCCCCAACCACCACCACCTCAAGACCAACTACCCCACCTCAACCCTCAATCATGTCTGGACGTGGAAAAGGTGGCAAGGTAACCGCGACGTTTCCCTTTTCATGCTCTGGCTAACAAATTTTGGCTATAGGGCCTCGGCAAGGGCGGTGCTAAGCGTCACCGCAAGATTCTTCGCGACAACATCCAGGGTTTGCCACTCATCGCTGGAAACGCTAGCTATTCTCACGGAGCGCAGGTATCACCAAGCCCGCTATCCGCCGTCTCGCCCGCCGTGGAGGTGTCAAGCGTATCTCTGGTCTCATCTATGAAGAGACCCGCGGTGTCCTCAAGATCTTCCTCGAGAACGTCATTCGTGACTCTGTCACCTACACCGAGCACGCTAAACGGTACGTTCCCAGGTCTTCCCTTGTCCTCGACTTGGCTGACGTTGCGCAAAGCAAAACCGTTACCGCCCTCGACGTCGTCTACGCCCTCAAGCGCTCTGGCCGCACGCTCTACGGTTTCGGGGCCTAAACTGCCGTGTGAGTCACGTTGAGTATGGGGTCTGGGTTTATCCTCATTGGCACTGCGCACAGACCATCCACCCGGATCTGCCGTTTTTATTCTCTCGCCTTGTACTCTTGCTGTATACGTCTCGTGCCAATATGCGTACAGTGTATGATATAATGCATTCTCTATGCTTCCCACCGCGGGATTTCGGTGATTTCTCCTCGCAAGGGTGAGAGAAGGGCGAAACCACGTCAACAAGTGTGAATGTCATTGGTCTGCGCGTGTCCGTCATTTGAATCTCGGCTTCGATTCGATTCTACCTCTGGACTGAGCGCTAGTACCAGGCTAGTACTGAGGTATGTCAAGCTCCGGCTATCGCCGCTACGAACTGATGCTCTGGGCGCCAATATTTATTCTCTCGACCAATACTGTTCGGGACCGCGCCGGAATATACCTACCTACCTACCTACCTACCAATGGCCACGATATCGTTGTACACCACCGCTCCGTTAACGTTGCTCCCCTAAGCAACCGCGATAATGGACATATCAATATCCTCCCATTCCCTCCCGATGTCATTTGGATGAACTGTGCTTCACAGCAGCTCTGTCCAGTGCATTCTCTGTCAAATGAGATTTATCCATGCGCGACTCGTTCGGAGTCTAGGTCAAAGCGACATCTCGCAAGTCACATGATGCCCACGTGGCCTCCTTATGTTTTTGACGGTCGTGGGCGACTGGTCAACGACCATCTCACTCATATTTGGCGGTTGCTGCAGGTGAGGCCTTTCCCATTCATCATCACCTGAGATGGCTGAACAGTTCCAGCAATGCAATCACTTTAGAGCAACTAACGACGCAGTACCCGCTTTCGGGTTCCCTGATCACCGCCTTCCAGTTTTTCATCATCTCCCTGCACGGAATACCTACGCACATAACGTGGACTAAATACGGGCCCCGCTTCCGGCCGCACCGCATACCACTGACGCCGTACCTGGTCCAGGTTGCCCTCTTCTACCTGATCTCTCTACTCAACAATGCAGTATTCTCGTACCGGATCCCCATGTCCGTGCACATCATCTTCCGAAGCGGCGGCCTGGTAATAAGCATGCTACTCGGCTGGCTGGTCTCCGAGAAAAGGTTTGATTTTATATTTCCCTTGCAGCCCTCTTCGTATATGTAAATTAATTAATGTCGGGCCAGTTACACCATCGCACAAGTAGTATCTGTGCTCGTCGTTACCTTGGGTGTCGTCTTAACGACCCTCTCCGCCTCGGGAGCGTATTCCGACTCCGTAGATCCAGTAGTCAACATGTACACCTACGTGCAAGGCATATCGATCCTCACACTCGCGCTCCTACTCTCTGGGTTCCTCGGCCTGGTGCAGGACTACACCTATTCCCGCTACGGCCGGCCGCCCCCCGGCTCTGCGCAGAATCCCGGGGCCACCCCCACCCCGACCTGGCAGGAGTCCATGTTCTACCTCCACTTCCTCGCCCTCCCGATGTTCTTCTTCGTGCGGCACGACATCGCGGCCCAGCTGGCGTCCGTCAATGCCGGGCCGCGCGCCTCCATCGCCCTGCCTCTCCCCTGTGCCGTGATCTCGGCGCTGACGATCCCCCCGCCCTTCTCGCTGCCCTTCTCCCTCGTGTCAACGGGCACGGATGACAACCCCCCCCGGCCTGTTGCCTTGCGGCGCACCAACCTGGGCACCGAGCCCCGACTGGCTCTCGATATCCCACAGGCGTATCTCCCGCTCCTGCTCAACACACTCACGCAGCTCTTCTGCGTCGCCGGGGTGCACCGGCTCACGACGCGCGTCAGCGCGCTCACCGTGACGCTTGTGCTCGTCGTTCGCAAGGCTGTGAGCCTGCTCGTCAGCGTCTGGATTGGGCGGGGGACTCAGGGGGATCAAGGGTTAATGTGGACGGGGGCGGCGATGGTGTTGGCCGGGACGATCGGTTACTCTGTCGCCACCGGGCGAGCGAAGGAGAAACAGAAAACAGAATGAAATTCATTTCAGAAAACATACATTCGTTCGACGGTGTACACTAATGGTATGTGTGTGAAACGGACTAGATATGTTCGTAGTTCAGGCAAACAAGATCCGTGAACTTGGAACCACGATCGCTCATGATCGCTCACCAGTATTAGAACGAGCCGCGGAAGAATGTGGAGCCACCTTCTTTCCTATTGTCTTCGAATGCGGCATGGACCAGGTCCGAGAGAGAGTCACAGACCCTGCGCGTGAGGAGATCGTCGTAGTCTCTTACAAACAGACGCTACAACAATTCCAACTCGCACCGCGTTTGTTGTAAAATCGTCGAGGTTCAAGCTCAAGCTCCGGGATCCTGACACTGCATTGAAGATTTAGAAAGGTGTAACTTGGATGTAACCCTACCGAGGAGAATTCAACTAGAATGTGGAGAAAGTTTGAAAGATCGAGTACACGTGTTTGTATTCCAGTCCCGTCTAGCACTTGCTGTACTTCAGGACGCGGCTTGACGCGCTAATTAGACCGAGTAAGTGGCTGTGTCGCTTATTTGGCAAGACCGCGTTCATGCAAACAACGCTTTTCGCTAAACGCCATGTCCGAATTCTCGTCGGTCTGTCCAGGGTACAAACAAGTGGACGCATTTGGTCCGGACGAAGAATACGAAGAGGAAGAAGTGACATACGTTACCCTCGACCTCGGAAACGTTGAGCCAACGCTCATTCCCAGTTCCTCCAATTATCGTCTCATCGTACGTGCTGCGAGTTGTCCAGCTGTTACGTTTTCTTAAGCGGTGCGGTAGGGGCTGGATACCCCGACTCCGTTTTTGCAACTGTCGGGCACGATCTTCAAGGGCCGGCATGACTCGCTGCTGGGCACAGAGTTAATCTTCACGGACGGAAAAGGTGCGCTGGCTCTGAGTTACATGGCAGAGTGCAAATGTATTTCCAGACGGAAATAAGCGATCTATTACCCACGTCGCCAACACTGAGCAGCGCGTCTGTTTCAAAGAAGTACAACTGAGGGCCAAGAAAGTGGTCGTTCCCGCTGAACCGGAAAACGAGGAGGATGGACGGTTGAAAGTCGACCGGATGACTGGAAAGACGCCGGCTGTTCCACGAGCGAGCAGGACCAAGAAGGTAGCACCAGTTGAAGGGGTTCAGGTTGGAGCGGATTCAGAAGCTGTTGAGCAACAAATGCAAACTGTATTTTGATTGTATCCTGCTTTTCTTTTGCGATGTCGCGCTCGTTGCCCCCGCATTGGCAGCATGCGGGTCCGGACATCGTGAATAGGCTTGCCCAGATGGCGCATGAAGCTCCGCCCAAGGCCAGTCCGCGTCTTGGGAGAAAGGGTTTTCTGTACCTCCAGAAAACCGTCCAGACGGTCAAGGCAGAAGAGCAGATGCGTATCACTGCTCGTCGTATTCTTAAGGCGGAACGGGATGAGCGTATTGACATAACGCGTGCGCTGACCCCGTCCAAACAGTCAGTTTATTTCTTGCCTTTCGGATTTGCCTAACAAAACAACGAATGCATAGGTACATGGCCGGTTTCACTCGTCCCCGCGATCTCCGCACTTCAAATTGGTTCCCAGGTGGAGCGTACATAGCACAGTCAAAGAAGTACGAGTCCCCTCTGGAAGAAGCCTACGAGCCCCACACCGTCTTCTTACTCGAATCCCGGTACCATATACGATTCGGTGTTGGCCGTGTGGAGGCGCCGCATTATGTCTACGGAGTATGTCGCGAGCAGGACCTTCCCGCCGTACTGAAGCAGTACAATTCGCCCAACCCGCCTCATGGCCTTCTTACGTTCATGGACAATGCCCGGTGGCCAGGAGGTCCGCAGCTCAAAGGTCGCTCGCAGGTCAAGTGGTGGAACAATTACGAAGATTTGCAAACGACGCTGAAGGAGCTAGGGTCAACGGCTAATCCGACTAAAGTCTTTGTGGAGGCATCCGACGAAGCCGATGAAAACGAGCCGGAGCAAGCCAAGTCTGGCAAAAAGAAACAACCACAACGGGTCACCGGTCTCAATCCAATACGGCTGTCGACGATCCGGCATTCGGGCGACCACTCTTCCCCCCCAGTCCCGCCTTCCGCACATGCATTTCACTCCTCGTCGATTCTCTCCGTCGGCCACAGCTACAACGACGATCATGTTGTTCCTGATTTCTACGTCCAACGTAAACAATCCAAGGCCAACAAAGAGTTGGAGGACGAGGAATCGCCGGTGGTCGAGCCACCGACGCTCCAGGATACTCCGTCATTGATGGAACATCTTTCGGACGGGATCCTTTCGGACGAGATCGTCGCCTCTACTCTCCGCTTGGCTTCTAAAATTCCTATGCAATCATCGAACGAAGACGGTGTCCTCGTCCATCCCTCTGGTTTCGTCATCCCGACCCCTGCCGACTACACTTTCCCCGAACGCAAGCAGCGCGAGAGAGATCTTGCTCAACAGACCGCTGCGGTGGCCAAGCGTGTTTTGGAGGAAGAGGATCTCGTGGACGTGTCGGCGGAGACGTCGAGCCGGCATGGAAAGGTCCCTTTTGAAGTTCGACACGAGGATGGAACGGTCAGCCACCCCAGCGGTTTCAAGCCCCCGACAGCTGCGGACGACTTTGAGCACAGCGCAAATACGACGGTAGACTCGCATATTGGACAACAGCCCTTAGTTCTCGGCTCCACTCCGGGTGCCAAGCGCGGTTTCCATACGGCCGCAATCGCGCGGGCGCAGGAGGTCGAGTGGGACTTCGAGCGTGCCCGGCAGCAATCTCCCAACGAGGAGTTTGTCCATCGGGAGAAATATATGTCCACTCTCGAGTCGAAGCCGTTCTGGCGGCCTTTGCTGACCTTGACCGTCTCGACCCGCCCCCTCGCGACGTCCCTCGTCCGGCTTGCCCGGGGCGGGTCTACGGGCACGCCCTTCCACGTCTTCATCGACAACGACGACCGGAAGTGCCGCATCTCATGCGTGAACCGCATGCGCGTGCTACGACTCCGGCGCCTACAGAACCTGACGGTGCAGCTGGGACAGGTCCTCGCGGGCTCAAGGGGCGGCGTCGTCGGAATACGCTTCGAGCCGGATAGCATGGGGCGCGGGATTGGCGGCGAGGGGCTGGAGGCGCCCATCCCGTGGGACAAGCGGCACATTGGCGTCGGAGTGGGGAACTGGTACCATATGGCGCCGGAGTTGAAGGAGTTGTTCTCAGCGGTCGGCAGAGAAGAGATTCCGTCCTCTGGGGGGCGGGACGCCCTGGATGTCTTCGGGGTGGACGAGTTCGGGCAGCGGATTTCGAGCGACGGGGCGGTTGTACCCTGGACGCCGCGGCCTCAGACCTCTGTGGACAAGTGGATGCGGGAGCCTTGGTACACAGAGTACTGTATCTTGCGCTCCACGCTCAAGGGGATTGTCGCGGCTCAGCGAGAAATGTCCAAGTGGGCGTCGGTTAAAGCTGGCAAACCAAACGTCAAAGAGTCCGCTCCGACCGGCCGGCCCGCTCCATCCAAAGAAGCTAGAGAGGACGCAGAGGACTCGGACGCGGACGAGGACGAGCTCGACCTGCGCGAGGACGAGGAGGGGGACACGCCGGCCATCTCGGCCTCGTCCCCCGCCTTCCCAACCGTCCTGATCCGCGAGAACGCGTGGCTCGACATGTCGCGCGTTCTCGAGGAGAACGGTGACGAGGAGGAGCTCGAGGCGCCGCTGAACTTTGTCCTCATGTCGCCGAGCGGGAAGCCACTGCTCGGCCCGCGCGACGAGGCGGGAAAGATCCTGTTGGAGGGCATGACTTTCCCGTTGCAGCCGCATATCGCGCGGCAAGTGCTCCAACGGCGGATGGACATGTATTACCGCGCCAAGACGCTGGTCATTGCGTCCATCTTTGCGGCACGTCACGCCAAGGTTGACTATCCACGACCACTATTTGAAACCAAATCGACTCCGCAGCTCACTAAATAAATATCATCCATTGTAATTTAATCGTATCATGCTAGAAAAAAAAACCTCATTATGCATATGCCTGTCGAGGTTCTCTTGAGTCTCAGTTTTTCTTTTGATTCTGAAGGACTGGAAGTACTTCAAGCTTGCACTCAGTGATATGGCATACTGGCACCTGCCGATCAAGTGACTGGGCGGTCTGAGTGACTCTCCAAAATCTTCAACTCCAGTTCCACAATCCGGAATTGTCATTCAGACCCAGCGACGTCAAATCCCGAGCCTGAATTCAGCGTATGTTAACGTCCTCGATAGCGCATAAAAAATCAGAAGTTCACCGTTAGATCTCTGAATTGTCTGCAGGAACGCGACATCTCAACTTGAGGCCACCGCGTTCAAACAGATTCGAGGAACCGAAGAGAAAATAAGCCATAGGTTGAAAGAAGAGAAAACAGCAGGGAGGCTAATTGTGCGTATCGAACAATTTCAACCGCACCCACCCGCTGATCTAGTTCCCGCACCGCAGACGTTTTTCGCCATCGTACAGATGCCTACGGCTTCATTTAAACGCTATTGCCAACGCATGTTCGAGAGCGCAGCGAAAATTCTCGACCCCTTTCTTTCCTCCCCGGACAATTCGCCCATATGTGCTGCCACCATCTTCTCGACGCACACACAATTGATCATGTTCATGTCCGAACCTAATGCCGGACCTCAGCAGCCAAATGTTCGACCTGATTTACTTGATGCCCACATTCAATGCATTCATCACATCCTCCGAACAAACCACCATGCTTTCCTCAACGCACTGATGCATCTTGTGGCAATTCCCAGATCCGATGCTCAACTGCAGAGAATGCAGTCCCGGCTCGATACATGCCGATGTGACTTGTCCGATCCATCTCTGCGGCAGATGCACGGCGAAATAGGCTTCACCCGAACCGCTCGATACAAAGAGGCAGTTTGGGCGATATTTGCAGTGCTCCTTGCTGTTGTGCACATGGTTGGGCACGTTCCCGGAGCGCAATTGGCTGTCTCGAGAAAATGGCCAACGAATACCGGAGACCTTCTTCCGGCGGGGGCAGAAGATGCGGTCGTATCTTTCACAGCGTTGTACCGTCTGAGCAAGGCAGCTACTATCCTGCATCTCGTCAGGGTACTTCTCCCGCATTGCCCCTCCCTGGTCCGTCCCTTAGCGACTAGTTCGCCATTCTGGCAAGCTTCGGTTGATGGGTTACAATCGGTGGTGGACCAGCTTCATACTAATGCTGGTGTTTCCGAGATTGATCTGAATGAAGTGGCTACAAATACACCACTCGATTCTTTCCGAGCCTTCCTGCTTTTATTCCAGGATTTAACGACCATGCTCGTGTCAATTTCCCAGCAGAACGTCGTCCCCGCAGGTCTCATGCCTCAAGCCCGAAGAATCCATGATTTGTTTATGACGGCGTCGCTTATCCTTGCATCCAGTCCCGGTCACGATCTCGAGGTGCACAGTACCGCTAGTCTCGCTGCTAGCATGGCTAGGTCGTGTCGCAACATGCTACCAATGGATCAGCGACCACAGATAGTTGATGGACCACAGCCTCCTCGCTATGCTCAGATGCCAGAGGGAGAGGGACCCCAGGCCTTCTTTGGCCTGTTCGGATTCCTTTCCCTTCTCACATCCAGTACGCATTGCTGCAGTATTGGATGCCCCCAAACAAGCGAGACCAGCCTCCTGCGGAAGTGCACAGTGTGCCAGGTGATGCGCTATTGCTCAACTATCTGCCAGAGAGATGCATGGCCAACACACAAGACTGTATGCAAAGATCTCAGAAAGCTGAACGCCATTGCAGCGCTGCTGTACTCGTCATCGACAGACCCTAATAAACCCCAGAGCTTCGAAATAGCAGCGCGGAAACAAGGGTTCACAGATGATCGCATGAAGGAGATTGTGGCAGGAGTACTTCCCTTTTTCCGTACTTAAGATGTGGGTTCTCTGTAAATTTGATCATGGAGGCTTTTGCTTAACGTTTACTCGTTCTAGGCAGCACTCTAGCACACAAGGCAGCTGAAGGCCCCATCTTGACTTGACTTGAGAGAGAATGTGCTGCTCGGTGTGGTCGCTGTATATAAACTTAAATAATACTTGGCCATCCAGCGTATAGCCCCTACAAATCGGGTTGCCACGTCACGTCAGGACCAATATATTCCACGAAAAAAATAGCGACAGGAATTGGTGGTCGTAAGCAGCGAAAACCAAAAATGAGTAAAACGTGAAACGAGCGGACGGCGTTTTGTAGGGTAGGGTATAGACAGACGAACACGTTTTGTACGAGGGGCGGTAATTATCCAAGGTGAGGTGAAAATCCGGGTGGGAGAGTAAGGTTTTGCGGGGCGCCCCAGGGACACACATGCCGGCGCACATGGGCACATGCACGCTCACCGCCTGTTGGTGCCGCGGCCGTAGCCGACCTGTAGGTTGTCAAGCTCGGCTTCGAGCTGCTTGATGGCGCTGTGCGCGAGCTCGAGGTCCTTGTTGAGCCGGTCGCGCTCGGCGATGAGCTGCGGGGCGATGAGCATCGCCTTTAAGGAAGAGCGGGGGAAAAAGGACGCACATGCTGCTCCCACTGCCGGAAGCGACTCTCCTCCGCCTTGACCTGCTCCGTGAAGCGCTTGCGGAGCTGCTCCTCCTCGTCCTTGAACTTGGGGTTGTCGCTCTTCTTGACCTTGGGCTCGCCGAACTTGCGCGTCTCCATCTGCTGCTGGCGGTAGTTCTCGTAGTGCGACTCCTCCGTGGTCGAGATGAGGTCGAGCATGTGCGTGCGGATGAGGAGCGAGCGCAGCTTCTTGAAGTCGCAGTGGTTCTCGTTCTCGACCTCGGCGACGCCCCACATGTACTCGCGGCCCTTAACGACGCGGCCGTCGGGCGTCTTGACGTCCTCGGTGGAGCCGATGATGGAAAAGGGGATCGCGTCGGTGAGGATGCGCGCGTGGTCCGCGCTCTCGTCGTCCGCCTCGATCGGTGGGGTATAGATGCGGATGCCCTGCGCGGCGATCACCTCGCGGACCTGGCACGAGAAGGTTAAATAGAATAGAGACGAGACAAGAGCAAATACGTACACGCTGCTTGAAGGTGAAGAGGTCGTTCTGCGTCAGGGTGTCGGCCTTGGCGACGACAGGGATGAGGTTGACGCGCGTGCCGAGGCGCTTCATGATCTCGATGTCGAGGGGTTTGAGGCTACATTCGCGCCATCAGAAAAAGAAGAGAAAAAGGCGAACAAGCGTACGTGTGTCCGGTGGGGCGGATAAAGTAGAGGCATGCGTGCACGCGCAGGTCAGTCTTCTCCTGGCGCTGTGGCTGCTGCTCCTGGCGCATGTACGCCTCATGCTGGTCGTCGATGAACTCGACGATAGGAGACCAGGAATCCCGGTTGTTGACGTAGTCGCCGAACCCAGGGGTGTCAATGACGGTGAGCTTGACCTTGAATTGCTTTTCCTCGAGCTCGGCCTTGATTATCTCGACCTCGGTCAGTTTGTCGAGCTGCTTGTGGTGCCGCTTGCTATAGTTCTTTGGCGGCGACAGCTCGGTGGAAAAGAGGGTGTTGATGAGCGTCGTCTTGCCCAGCCCGGATTCGCCTGGTCCCTTTAAGCATGCCACCTCTCCAGAAGATTTTATAACGCCGTACCAACGACCATTATCGTGAAGTGAGCCCCACGTTTGGCGACAATCTTGTGTTTCTGCGAAGACGATGAGGGGTGAAGATGAAGGGATATGGGGACGACGGACTTGGTTGGGCAGGTTTGCAATACCGATACCATCGACAATGGGGGCGGGGGCGGCCATTTTGCTAGGTCGAGCAAAATACGAACGAGGGAATCGTTTGATGCTTGTTTTATTTCGAGGCTGATAGCCAGCCGACCAAACAGACGATGCGAGTCCGACGCGTATCTCCAACATTATGCTCTCGCTTTTCCACCTCCGCTGCCCTTCTTAGGCCTTCTGGAACTAATGCGTCAATTGGCTTGACTGGAAGTGCAAAATTATTTGCAGATGCAGCTCACGAAGAGGCCGAAGAGTCTCCCCCTCGTCGCGTGCAAGCTCACGAACGGTTGGAGGAACCCAACTGGACCGGCGATGAGCGCATCGAGGACACGGTGTGTAAAAACTACTGGTAGAATACAATCCTCATCGATTCCTAGGTTTTGCGTATGCTCGTAGATAAATACAAGCCCCTACGAGGATCGATGCAAACTGCAGACCAAAAGTTGCGCAAGTCTCTACCGCACATCCCCCAATACCACTCCGATTCCCCCCCAATCAACCCTGCGCCGCGCCCGGTAAATTCATCACCCCTTCCTCCCCCCGGCGGTTCCTGGGCTTCTGTCCCGCTTTTACCGCCGGGTCCACCAGACCATCGGCCCTGGCACACCGAATTCAAAGTCCCAGACCATGCCAAGTCCTCTATCCGATTTGCGCGTTTCCCTCTCCCAGCACATACACCGCGGACGGAGCATGCGAGTGACCTAGAGCAAACCCGCAAGACGGAAAAGGAGCTGAACAGGAAGCTCGGGCGGCTCACTCGCGCGCGCGAATCAACGCTCGACTACCGGCTCGGCCTCGACGCGCAGGGTAAGCGGACCGGGCCCTCCACCCGCGTGAACCCGGTCAACATCAAGGGCTGGACGACTCTGATTGAAGACAAGATTGAGGTGTCTTTCTACTTTTTCATGCATCCCGAACGATATTCACTATCTCCATCAGCGAGCGCGGCGCGCGGGCCTCTTCGCGACGGTGAAAGGCCGCGGCAAGCCCATCGTGCGTGCAGCGGAGGAGTCCAATCCATTCATCCCTCGTGAGGAGTTCCTCATGAACCGCATCGTCAAGCGCAACGGCGCCGCCCCGCCCTGGGTGCAGCTCCAGGAAGGTCCGTCCCATTCGAGCGCCCCGCGGCTGCCTCTGTAGTTACATCACCACTTCCCCCTCAGAACTTGAGGCCGCCTTGCACACCTTCCGCCACCTGCTGCTCGACGGCTGGACGCGGCACGCCGTGCGCGCGCTGACGCTCGACGGCGTCGCTGCCGCACCCGACGTGCGCGCGTTCCGCGACCCCGCGTGGGCGGCGCGCGAGGCCGCGTACCATGCCGCGGCGCTCGCGGAAGTGAACGAGCGCGTGCGGCGGTACAATGCGATGGCGCCGTACGCGGTGCGGCGGCCACTGTACACGCTCGAGGCCGAGCTCGCGGGCGTGTATGTGCGCGGGGTGGAGGAAGTGGCGCGCGGGGTCGCGGAGCGCGCTAGGGCGAGAGAAGTGGCGAAGGGGGAGCGTGGGGCAAGGCGGGACGCGGGTGGGGGCGTCGCGTGGGATTGGTTGCGAGTGCTGGCTGGTGCGATTCGGCGGCTGGCGCAGCTGGTGCGCATTCGGGCGCGGTGACCTTAGATCCTTGCGGTCTGAAGTATGTATATTTTCACTTAGATTTGTGTTTTTAGGTCCCACCGGTGCAATAGATCCATCCATCCTTGCTCCCTTCGCTTGTTTGGTTTGCCCAGAGATTTACGGGGGAAGAAGAGGCGTGAAAAACCCTTAGGACTAAATCGGGTTTTGTCGATTGCCTTCCTACAGGTTTTAACCCCACATTTGACCCCAGACACAGCGCGAGATATCTGATGCACGCAGTGGAACTTGACGTGATGGGATTTCGGAACTTTCAGGTGGACGCTTATTCGCAGAAATGATAGGGCGCCCAGGCCCCCGGTCACTCACCCATCACCGGACTTTGACGCAAATTCGCGCCAGCCTATATTCGGCCAATAAAGGATATATTGGCCGGATATTGGCCAGATATTGTCTGGAATATTGGCCGACCATTATTCGGACAATACAAGAGATATTGGCCATATATTGGCCGTATATTTCACACACCTATCTTCTTAATTTCTCTAAGTCGCGATCACGTCACATGTACATGTACATACTTTCAATTAACCATGGCATTGCAGCACAGCTCGGCAGTCCGGATCACATTGGCTACGGTGTTCCGACTCGGAGGCACGTAACCCGAGTCCCGATTAAAAATTCGCTTGCCAGCAGCGCCCACAACAGCCCCAATGGGTAAGTCGGAGTCGGAATATGTGGTTTGTACATGCCGCACTTGCTTGTTGGAGGATCCAGAGGTGTTCCCCAGATGAAACGTACCGAACGGAGTCATCGTAAAAAGGACCCACATAAAAATCCTTCATCTGCGGATCAGATTTATTTGCCAGTTCATATAACTCTTGCTCAGCTACTGTGCGCACTGGAGTGTATCCGTACGTCCACTGATCCGGGGGAAGCTGCATGCCAGCCGGTATCGTCCATTGGGCTCTTGCAGGGGAAATATTTGGACTAGTATGTAGTGGCAGCGAGGCGGCGACACCAAATGGATTCAGATAGGAGCCTCGCTTCTCAGAGTCGGCAGACACAGTTTTGCATCGTTTAGACTCTCGCTCCTTGGGGGGCTCGCGTTCGAATTCGGGGGCATTGTGGTTCTCAGCTCCGGCAGTCCTACATCGCATCGAGTTGTTTGGATTAGAGGACATGAGAATGACTGGGAGTTGTCGAAGATCTCAATTTGACAGCTGTACACTATGGAAGCTTCACAGTGGAATCGGACGCGTCGTCGAAGCAGGATGAGATGAGGAAAAGGAAGAGCCGTGCAAGCGTGCATGTGATCGTGAGTAACCCTAACCCCACCTTGCTTTTGACCACCATCGTCGCCGCTAAAGAGGTCAGTCTTTCTCCTCCCTCAGCCATTATATGGCTTCAATACTCTAGGAGCACCCGCTGCAACACTCCCCCATGTCCCACCGTCAAACTTGTACTGCCTACTCCTCAATTACGACCGCTAACTTAATCCTTAATGGGCTCACAAACGGAGCTCTGACCGCCCGACATGCATGACTTGCAGCCTCATTAGCTTATAGGTACGCATCCCTGCTCTCTTCTTGAGCTTACTGAACCATTCAAGACCTTGGAAACGTGGCAGCTC
Organism: Mycena maculata; assembly: GCA_029448575.1. Classification (NCBI taxonomy): domain Eukaryota; kingdom Fungi; phylum Basidiomycota; class Agaricomycetes; order Agaricales; family Mycenaceae; genus Mycena; species Mycena maculata. The sequence continues at coordinate 59,316 of JARJLG010000187.1, forward strand.
GCACTGAAGATGTAGTCAAGAATTGCCTTGTATCTCGCACTGGAGACCATCCAGTGAGCAATCTGGCACATTAAGCCGTATGGGGGGTCTCCCTTCTTGCCATCATCTGACTCTGATACCCATTATTCCAGGCACTATTACTTTCGGCATAATGCAGATGAGATATGCAACCGGTACGATCGTTTCTAGAGTATTTCTTGTATTGACCCCCCCATTTAGTTTTCTATCTTTGCTCTCGCAGCTCTGCTCTCCCTATATCTCTAATCGCGCTGGAGGAGATGGAGGGTGTCTCCCTTTAACCGAATCTGGTACGCATCCGGCGTTGGTTAGCATACGCGAGCTGACTGCACATCCCCTATGAACGTCGAATATGGCCTTCGAGACAAGGCAGACGGGGCAGACGGGTCGGAGAGGTGCGTGCTTCATCTTTGTTCCTTTACATACTCTGACATTTCTTCACACAAGATCCCGTTTCTGTACGCAGATGGTGCCGTCTCTCGCTGCACCGACGTTTTCGCAGGCACAGAGTCCCTTTTGTCAACCAAGGAATGGACGCGCAGTTCACGGGCCTCGACATCGGCACCCGCCGCGGGCAAGGCGGAGAACTGGACGCGAAATTTCCACTATATATCGTAGCCAAACATCACAGAGGTGTGTCGCCATTTGCGTCCAAACTGCGTACTTTCATTCGGTGCATGGCCTCGATGAACATCGTTGGCGCCGGTGTCGAGGAAGCTCGCGGGTGCGTCTTTATTCCCTTTTTTTTCTTCGTCTCACATCTGTCTTAAGCTTTTGGATTTTGCTCCGCTCCGATATGCGCTGGTGGAAGGACGTGTCGAGGTACGCCATCGTAACTGGCTGTAGCACTCACTTACAAAGCCTGTCAGCGCCCGCTGCCCGCATCGCCGCTCGCTTATGCATTGACCGGTTATGGGCATGAAAATAGGTCTGTGGGCGGCAGAATGATGAAGGACCGTTACCTATGTATGTTGAAATCACTGTCGTAGCTTAGTATCTTGTGAATTCATCTGGTTTCGCCAATACTAGCTGGTATCATTACACGGTTGATGGAAAGGCCAGCCAATATCCGACCAATATGTGCATAATATTCGGCCAATACAGCCTGTTCGGCCCGAATATTGGCTGAGCATTATTTGAACAATATCTGGCCAATATTCGACCAATATACCCTCTATTGGCCGGATATGGGCCGGCGCGAATTTGCGTCAAAGTCCGGTGCATAACTCCCTCCGTTTTTTTTGAAAATTTTCATTGATTTACTCTATGAAATTTGGCCTTTTGGAGCCTGATTTACTCTATGTTGGCCGGGTAATTCAAATTTTTCCTCCCACTCAAAATTTTCGCTTTTTGGCCGCGCCCACCGCCTCTGGTAGCCTTTCCCGCACCCCAAAAAGCGGTGCTCCCGTGGTCGCATTGTTGTTAAATAATTGGCCCATGTTTGCTAACACCACCATCAAGGCTGAAATTGGACTCACATCGGCTCCAGCGGGCCCTCTGCTCAAAAAAATTTCCTCGAGTTCTGCCCGATCTACTCTATGGCGGAGGGAGATGAGGGCTTTAGACCTTGATTTACTCTATATCCAGTCCGGGAAAATCCAAATTTCGGCCTCTGATCTACTCTACCCCGGAGGGAGTTATGGGTGAGTGACCGGGGGCCTGGGCGCCCAATACATTCGTTGGCGTGGAACATCGGACCAAATCTAAGAGCGGAAATACCGCCGTCACGAGTCAACGCACGCGAGATATCCCAGCGCCGTCTTCGCAGGACCCCGGCTAATAGGTGAGGAACCCAGACCCCAAACCTGACGATTTTGAGCCATTTTGGGCTATTTTGCCAGTGCCAAAACCTGACGAAAACGGCCAAAATTGGGTTTTTGCCTGTTCCAAAACCTGACAAAAATGTGCCGTGGCCGATTATTTTTTACAGAAACGTCCGCTTGGCGGTATAAATGAGCAAAAATTTGACCCAGATGCAAAATCCTGACATTTTTGGCCCAATTTCAGGCTGTAACCCAGTGCCAAACCTGATGAAAATGCCCAAAAAGGCCCAAAAAAAACCTGACTTTTTTCCAGTTTTGAAATCTGGGTTCCTCACCCATTAGCCGGGGTCCTGTCTTCGCATTCCGCGGATGGACGCCTGTGGTTGGCGAGCGGCAGTGGGACTTTTGCGATGTCGACGAGTGGACCCCAGGAGACGTAGACCAATTTTCTACGTTTCCGTATGGGATCGTTGCGGAAGACTCTGAGACGACAGGTTGACTTTGGGCTCTGGAGCCCTCGAATTCGTGAAGACGAAAAATGAAAGTTGGTGGAATTTCAAGAATTCTTGACACGATCTGTCCATCAGTCTGTTTGCATCAATAAGTTGCACGTTCCGCGAACGTTCCGCATCTATCAATGTGTGGGGACGACTTCTTCGAAACATAGGCCTCTGCGGAGACGGTGATCCAATGGTTGCTACGCACACCCACAGCAACGGCCGTAACGAGTGATCCAGTGTGCCTGGCCATGCTTGCCTGAGCCTCACTTTCCCGTGGAGACGACGTCTTAAGCAGACCCGTGACATGGTATGCGCCTGGATTGATTCCCCGTTTCTTTTCTTTTCGGCTGCAAACTTGAATTTGCATGGGGCGTTGGACGGTGGCTGAATGGCAAGCCCAGACGCAGGTATGCCGTTCGGTGTCTTTTCGTCGCGCTTTCACTGATGGCGCAACACCGACGTGTAGCAGTATCCTTTTGACCCGCTTCCCGGTGGAGTGGGAGAACTTGGTTACGGAGATGAGATATACCCTCATCGCATTAATACGGTATTGGATGAGAAGGAGGGTGAGTTCGAGGATGAAGAGGCTGGGAACGAATATGGTAAGTGGTCGTGTCTGTTGGGTTTTCAAAATATGCATCCATCACCACAGGGAAGCCCCTTCCGGCGCGCCCTATGATGCGGACGTCTCCTCGGAGCAGACCACCGACGCCTCCCTCCAAGACGACTCGGCCAACGACATATGAATATCCCATCCTTGTGGACCGACCTCCCGGGGGAGTTGTCCATAAACTCTTCGGGGCTCTACGCAAAACTGGCCACACCCGAGGCCAGAGGGACACTTTTGGGGAAGCGAGAGATGAATCCAAGTATCGTCGACCCCGGAAAGGCGGCCTCGAGTTTGTAATGGTCACCCCCGCCAGGCCTCCGCTGCGGTCCCCGGATGGACACCGGCCCCGCGAATTCCTTGCCCGTTCAGGCTTGAAGCGCATCAAGTCCAGAGCCAAGTTGGACGCGCCGTCCAAGGCGGCCGAGAGCGGCGGTGGGTACATGTACCACGGCCAGGGCCTCCAGGTCTTCGTTTCGACTCATACCATGGCCACCCCGAGTGCCCCGGACGCGGGGCGCCCGCGCGTATTCTTTCCCCGGTCGTCCTCCTTGGCGGCCACCCGGGATAACGCGCTCCCGCGCCCGCCATCCCTGCCCGAGGCTAAATCCCAGAATAAACCCCAACCCCCTCGCGCACTGCCTGCGCTGCCCGCGGGTCGCGGGCCCGATACCGCCACGAGCAAAATTCATGGGCGTGGATCCAGCAAAGGAAGCAACTCCAAGAGCACTGGGCGAATTCGTCCCCTCCCCGTCCCGGCGCGCGCCCCGATATCCCCGCTATGATCGTTTCTCGTCTATTTATACGCTGTTCGTTAATACAGCTCTCTTTGTACCTCGTTCATTTAATATTGATTCTTACCTACGGTCGGGCACCATCAAGTGCTCGACCTTTTTTGCTTTGCTTCGTCAACTCATCGCAGCAAAAACTGGGTCAACAATGAGATTGTTTGGAGGAGGCACAGATACGTATTGAGTGCATCAAAGAGGTCCTAAGAAATGGTCGGAGAGAGTCTCCTTCAGCTGGGTAATAAATGTCTGCATGATTTCCCCTCCCCCGACAAAGCAGCTTGTGGAAAACCCCTGTGGCTCATTTCGGATGGACGTCTCGATGAACTAGAACTTTTCTAGAAGATCACACGCTCCTCCGACATTTTCTGCTGCTTTCCATACTGATGCCCAGGCGCGGAGACAGTCCCGATGATAATGAAATAATGCGCGTTTTAGCACTGGTCGCTCTTTGGAAGCTCGGGTTCGCCCTTTGTTACCAGTCGTCTCCAATACGAGCATAATGACCAATATCCCAGGAGAGCACACCGCAACCGCTCGGGGCTGAGTGCATGCGGAAACTGGACTGCAATGGAGGCATTCGGTCGGTGACCCTCGGAATCGCTATTCGTGAGATGGGTGTAATACACTCGACCCACGGATTGACGCAAGTTGTTCCTTTCGGCAAATCGAGAGCACGGGAGAATTCTTCCAAGTTGTCGATGCCGCTGCCTTTCAACCGAGTGATCCAGGCATCCTGGGCATGTTCGATAAGGGCGGAATCGGCGGAAAGGATGAATAGGCTGGATAAGCTCGTCCAATTGTCGAGGGAGCATGTCGACAGATAGTCGAAGTGGGTGCATCGTTTTCCAATCGACATGGACCAGGTGTGGTACGTTGTAAGATGATATCTGTGGGAAATTAGGGCAACGTTTTCCAGCTTGTCCATTGAGCTTTGATTGGATTCCTGTTTTGAAATTTCGTCTGGACTGAGGAAAGAAACGAAGCCCATGGGTTAAATTGAACATATAGTGGGGGTTGGGCTCACAGAGCATACAAAGCCCAACACAGCGTGTGGAACTGGTCTACAGTATCGCCGGAGAGAACGATGCGACACTCGACACTCGAACCTTGTGCTTGCTGGAACATCTTATCGAATACAGAGGAGTCCCGCGCGAGAAGGAAGCCATGGATCTCGAAGAAGCATGAAACGCGAGTCGGGAGATTAAATTGGATAAACATACAACTGAAAAGCGTGTTCTCCACGCGTATTTGCAGTCGCCGTCAGCAAAATAGATCCTGGACGAGTCCCCCAGAGACGCTATCCTCGTTGCTCAAAGTTGTATCGGTGTCCGCATCGTCGAACTCGGTACGCGGACGCTTTCGGACGGGTTCCAGAATAGGATCTTCTGATTCAGAGAAGGTTCCGTGCATGTGGATTGCAGGAAAGGAGTGTTGTTTACGTAAGTCGAAGGAGCGCCGATCACAATGAAAATCCTCTTGATTGAGTAAATGTACGTACATGATATAAGTGCGGATACGATTACGGGGGTCCAAGGAAGTGGTCTGGAAGAGCCACCTCCAGTTGAGTGATTAAGGACTCGATGATAGCCTTTCCTTTATTGGCGCATCCCTCGGTCATGTTCTGGCGGTGGCTAGGTATCTGATCGCGTATATACCTGAGTTTGAATAAAATATCTGTTGCGCCACCGTGGGCGGTAGCGTCTTGCCAAATGCTGTTCCACTCGGGGCGGCAATTTGTACTAGAGGACGGGCAATTCCTCTGGAGGGAAGGTTTTTCCGTAATGAGGTGCTGCCAGTACGCAGAAAGAGACCAGGATCCTCGCAAAATGCGCTGCTGATGTCGGTGCTCTAAATCTCCAAAGGGAAATTTGATCAACGAGGATGTTGGCATTTTGGAGTCGCGATGGGCAACCGCGAGTCTGGCATAGTACAGTCGCCCAAGAAATTGGCGAAGCTGATTCTCCTCCGCAAATGTAATAGCATCCGAAAATGCTGAAACAGGCAAAGGGTCATATGCATGGAAGTTTGCAATGAAACCCGTCTGTTTCAAGTTCGAAAGACGATACAACCATACGTCAACAACCGTGTCAACGAGGCTGTCTTCGCGGCAAAGGATTAATGGGCGGAGAATGATCGGCAGCAGATGGGATGGGCATGTGCGAAGATAGCCGCCCGGGGTGCATCGGCCCCGAATTGAACCCAGAGACCACGACTGGAATGCGGCAAGCTGGTATTTATGAGAGATCACTGCGACCCTTGCCAACTTTTTCACCGAGTTGGTGGCCGTGCTTTCTTTCACAATCTCATCCGGGCTGATAAGAAAAGTGAGACAGACGAGCAAGGCCCGGTATTTCCGGACTTACAGCGCATATAACGCCCAGCAGAGAGCGCGGAATTCTTCGGCAGTATCCCCCATCAGCACTATAGGGTCATCATCGCTCGAGCCCTGAGGTTTCTCCATGCCCTGGGGAAGTTGAAACATGGTCTCGAAGGCAGAAGAGTCTCGCTCGAGCAAGAAGCGATGTATCTGAACCAGAACGCGTCAAGACGTGAAGAGAGAACATTGGGAACCGTAAATACATTGAATAGCGTGTCTTCTACACGTATCTTGCAGTCGCCACTGGGTTTGTAGTATTCTGGGTCACGAACGACTTGGACGCCCAAGTCGACGTCGATCAGAGTAACGTCTGCATCCGCCTCCATGGAGGATCGAGGCCTTTTTCGCGGCGGAGACCCATAGGATGGGAGAGAGGTGGACATGGATAATGATTTTATTGCCACTTCCAGTCACTATTGGTGGTTTTGGAGATACTACTTATATAACGGCAAACGTTTTGCTTTAGACTTTGTCTTTGTTTTCTAAACATTCGGACTCCGGGCCGACCAAACGTCAACCAAACGTTCGATGTTCTTTAAAGTTTGGACAGAATCTGTTATCCAATGACCGGGAAGGAGAAACGAGGTTACGAGTGGTCAATCTCAAGGGAGACTACTGGGGAAACCAGTTTCAAACGAGGAGGTATAATTTCGCTGGAACATTTTTGTCATACTTATGACAGAAAGAAATGTTGCGGACTTCTGAATCCACTCTGGAGCACGGGCGAAGCTGACATACCGTGTCCTGTATACTTTCTAAGCCGGCTGGATCCGATACTACTCGGTTCGCGAACTAGGGATCTTGAGGACGCCTTTCACATTCAGCAGGAATCGAGTTGTCCACTGTTGTCCAGCATTTTCTGAGATATTTCAAATCACGGGCTCGGGGACGGTGCCCAGAAGAATTACACTGACAAAATGAAGCAAAATATATTTTCTAGGGACATGCAGCAATGTTTGTTGAATTTCTCCGCGTAGGGGTCTTGTCGTCGCAGCTGGGAAGGGAGTGTTGGTTTGTACTTGCTCTGGGGAGTTTCCGCGCTGCGAAATGATGAGGAGTTTAGGAATGATACAGGGACAAGAGACGGTAGACGGACAGCGAAAACGAATGCGGGGCGTCGGATTGGAGGGGGCAAGCGAGGTGAGGCACGAAGCGACGTCCTGGGGTGAACCAAGTGGCACATTGTCACTGCGAAGACGGAACATGCGGCTCCGAAGAGGATAGTTGAAGCGAGAAAGGGCATTGTACAAAGAGATCAAGGAGTCGTACGCGACCCCGAGGCCTGTGGACACATTTTTCTGTCTGGAACACCGGCGGACCACCGACAACCTCCTGGCTCTACTCAGGCGTCTGGGGGAATATTGTATCTGGGACGAAATCACTGTCATCACTGAACTCGCGATCGTGAGGGCACTTTTCACATTGGAAATCGAGTTGTCCAAGAGCGGGGAGAGCAGTCGTCCGAGGAGTTCGAAGAGTTCGATAAGGTTCAAGTAACGAAGAAGACCAGAAACGCTGACTGCATATGCTCGGGGGTCACATTTGCCAGCTCCGGATGTGGCGAAACCATGAAAATGCGGGAGAAGACAGTGATATCTGTGGGTATCGTCTAATCCTCAAGCATATCGGGCGTGTATGATTGGTTCAGTAGGGCAGAGCTGTTGGTGGATCGCCCTGCCCATGTAAGGCGATCCTTGGCTTCGGAGGCAATAGTATGGTCAGCGCGTCTATGTCTGTCTATCATAGCCTCTCCGACTCTATGTTTATCGAAAAGTTATCATGTGACCGGGCAGGTAACGGCATCGAGGCGGTGACAAGTATCTGGCTAGTCGAATACACCGCCAGATTGCTATTAGGCTGCTCACATACGAGGACGGGGTATCCTCGCCGAAGACGCAGCGCCAAATCTCGGAACCGAGGAGGCGTGGAAAGTGACGGCCATCAAGCATACGAGGTCTCAGGAAGCGACGAGTCGCCGACGACAGGCGACGCTGATCATCTTGGCCACAGGAAGGAAGGAAGGAGATCCGGGGCTGATCCGGCCTATTAAAAAAGCATGATATCAGGTAACGTACACGCGCGCCTCCACATATCAGTATATAGACGTCAAGTAGATGTTGTCAGTACGATATTTCTTCAGAATAATCAAGGGGCTCAAGCACGAAACCAAGCCGCACTTGGTTAGATGACTCTGTCTGATGTATCTGAAGGCAACGGTGTCAGTAGAGCACATGAACTTTATCAGCACGCACATAGAATTCAACAGCGACGATGTGGATAAGCGTAGCGACCCACAAGGACATTCCTAGGGCGGGTGAGATTTCCTACGACGGAGATGGCGGACTGCCAAACCATTGACTGCGCGGAGGGCGGATGCGTAGTAGAGCGGGCCGTCGCGCGTCGACGCGTGCACGGCGACCCAGACGGCGGCAGGATTGACGCCGGCGGCAACGCACTGTGGATACGTGCTCTGCAGGGCCTGCGGGTCGCTCAGAAGGTTCAGCACCTCGTCACATCTCCAGATCTGCACTCGTGAGTTTACAACTGTCAGTGGCCCACAGGAAATTCAACTCAACTCACCGAGAAATAAGTCCCGATGTCGGTGACTATCTGGGCGGCCGCGGTCCAGATGAGGCGTCCACTGATTATAGCCGAGAAGTAGACCACCATGCCTATTCCGGGTTATTGATGAGGAGGGCGATGGTGAATGTTCGACATACGCAGCATCCATCTTCTGTGGCGGCGGGTGTCTTTCTTGACGTTGTAGATGCCCATGAGAGCGGAAAAGACGACCATGATGCCGAGGATGTAGAACGCGGACTGGACATTGAGTTCGCCGCCGAAGGAACGGCGGGCGATGATCGATCCACATATGTTCCCGACGATCAAACAGAATAGAACGCCATATCCTCCAGAACGCGAATCAGGCACGCATTTTCAGGAGGGTTTTGCTTACCGTTCAAACGATGGAGAATCACATATCTCTGGAAAGGTGTGAAAAGAAGAAAGGGAGAAATAGAAAAAGGATCACCCTGCGAATGGCGGGAAGGAACTGGAGAGGAGCAAAGATGCCACCAACTGCATGCAAAATTAGCAAGGGGAGCGAGACAAGCTTGAAATCGTTACTCGTCGTCAGGTAAATGTGAATGAAAAGATTGTATTTGTACAGTGGCAGTTGGAACCAAAACCATTCACCTAGAAAATTGTTGGTTTGAGGGCAACACCTTAGCGAATCGAGATATACCAGGGGCCAGCACTATCGATATCCGTGCTGGATGGGGATTCATGGTCACACTTCTTGCCAGACAATACCCTACCAACGCTCCACCCCAGACAAAGCCTCCGAGCAGTCGTTAATCGACGAGCGATTCGGCGTCTGAGAGCCAGCTTACAGTTAATCAGGCTGTATTTTTCCCTAAACCCGAAAATCCAGCTAATGGAGCGGTAGATTGAACCACGCGGCTGTGGTCTTTCGGGATGCGTTTCAAGCTGAGGAATTTCTCGGCCGAGCTGCTTGCGATTGTCTTGTTCATCCAGACTGTACGGGGTCAAGGTCGAGTCTGGGCCGTAGAGACTGCTGACGATTCTGTTGCTCGGGGTGGAGGACATGGTAGGTGGATGAGTGCGCGCCGGAGAAAGGAGCCACGATGCTCCATGCTAATAAGCAATCGAGGAACGAACTATACTTGAACTCTACGGCTGTTCTCTATAGACGCCGTTATTTGGATTCGGACCAATCTACCCATATTTGGCGATGTTTACGTATACCTCAACCAATACAGTTTCGGTCGTCAGTTGATCACAATCGCAGCCAGACTCCTGACCGGATTGGCTAGCCATAGCGGGATGAGCCAGGATGAGCCCTATGCGCTTCTAAAATTCCTTGTTTGAGGACACCGGACTGCTTTTTGTGGAAGTTTTCCGGGGCCCAAAACGCACGGTCTTATCGGAGTATCGCACACATATGGAGTCGATGGATTGTGGCCACTCTCCAGAATGGGTAGCCAATAGCTTTGCAACGCCCTCTCATGGACCCGCCGATGCTACCGCCAACCTATGACTGGATAATAAGACCAGAAGACCTTCAACTTGAAGACGACGCGCATCTTGGGGGCAGGATCGCTCAAGGACATTGGAGAAACAATCTTGTCATCGTAAAAGTTCTATCCAAGCAGGCCGAGGCCAATGTGAGTAGTCTAAGACAACTTCGATTTCCATCGTGTTTGACCCGCTCAACAGGCGTTGCATCAGCGGGGCGAGCTTTGGACCAGCCTACGGCATTCTAATGTTCTGCAAATGTTCGGCGTGTCGCCCCTGGACGCAGATCCACTCTATACGGTCGTTCAATTCCAGCCGAACAACGTACTTCAATTCTTGGAGCAAAAACCCTACGTGGATCGGGCGCTAATCGTTTGTGAACTTATCCTAGCGTACCGACTCCAATTTAACTACTTTCTTTCAAGGTCGCTGATATAGCATCTGGAATGCAATATCTTCACGCAGTACGTCTTTTTCGCTTGGCAACGAACACGTCTGAAAGTACCTAGCGTGGTGTCGTGCACGGAAGTTTAAAGCCTCCCAATGTGTTGATCGGTGCCGATGGGAAGGCCTACATCTCAGATTATGGAATGATCGAAGTTCAGAATAGTGGAAGCCACGGGCACAGGTACTTCAGTCCGGAGGCGTGGAAGGGTGTACGTCGTGTTCCTCCACTCGATTCTCGACCGACGACTCAGTGAACTTACAGACTCTATCCCGCGCCTCAGATGTATTCGCCTGGGCTATGACTGCCCTCGAGGTACGTTGCAACGCGAATCGATTGTAGTCCCAGCCTTGAACCTATTTTCTAGATATTTACGTCGAAGCCTCCTTGGGGAATTTTGACCGAAAAGCAGATATTCCGGCTAGTGGTCAAGGGAGACAGTCGGCCTGATCGGTGCGTACGATTTATCCACGACCGATTATGGTACTTGACTCAATCGTTTACAGCCCAGACGAAGACTTCGGGTTAACAGATCATATCTGGGGTATATTGGAGGAATGTTGGCACCGAGAGTCCCGCTTGAGACCTACGTTCGACATTTTGGTCCGCCTGCTCCAGAATGGTGGTAGGATTCAAGGCGAGGCTCGCGGTAGCAGTCTCTCTGTACCGCGTATCCAAGGTTTTCATATTTTTTGGTTTCTGTTCTCCTTGAAATTGATTGGTTTTCAGTAGTAGGGGAAGCGGACGACGGGCAACATCTGATGCCCCCTGCACAAAGCTTGAGTCCTGGCGATAGCGTCGCGTCCGTACATTCTCACCGTGGGCGCGCTAGACTTTCTATGATGACTCAAATCAGCGGGCCACCAGCCTATGAGGCTTCGACATCGACCACCCCTCATCCTGACTCTGCACCTCCAGCGCTATCGCAATTTCGAGCCTCGACTATCATACCCCCAAAACGAACGGAGACTGTCGTTATCCCACTGCCCCCACGACCTCAATATACGCACGAGACCAGTGGTGCATCGAGTACATCCGCCAGTCCTTACGACAGCTTTGATGAAGAAGGGATGAGCCCCCTGTTCAATGATTCCTTAAATCTGCAGTCTCCGGACACACCGAATACCCCCTGGAGAAACGAACGGCGGCTAGCACCATCTCCTTCTGTTCGGACGTCCTCTTCTGGTGAGTTGTCACGGCAAGATACATCCATTTGTTAAGGAGTTGTAGGTGGCTCCTCTGGCTCACAAAACAGTAACCCTCGCTCTGCCCCGCGTCGTGTCAGGAATATCGGTCCGATCGGCGAAGAACTCTATCCCCTTCTGCCTGAGAGTCCCCGCAGCTTGCCGCCGACTCCGCGAGGGGATACCAAAGTGGGCCCAGAACATGAGCCCACATATCTGAGGCATGCACAGAGTACGAGCACTTTTCCGTCCTCCAACTCATACGCGGAGTCTATACGGAGTCAGCCTAGTACGCTCAACAACGGTACCGGTACGTCCCCGTTCTACTCGTTGCTTCTCGTTGTTCTTATTGATTCATAGCCCCAAACGCTAATCTCCTTGCTGGTGCCTTGCTGAGTGAGGTGAAGGGGGACCGGAAGCGGGAGGTGATTGATTCGTATCTGATCAAGATCCAGAAGCTTGGACGCAGTTCCCACAAAGATGCGCAGAAGCTCGTCACAGCAGGCACAATACCCACCCTCATATCGTTGCTCAAGAACCGGGCCGTCGAGGGTATAGGACTCGAGACGGTTTTGCTTACGCTGGGCATCCTCACGTACGTTTTGAAGTGGACCTCTTCATCTTGACCACTCACGTATAGTTGTATAGGCACGACCCCATCACCGCTAACACGATATACCGGACTAGCACCTCCGCCACCCTGATTGACATTGTGGACGCCGCGCAGTCGGACGATATCGCTGCCCTCGCGGTGTGGTGCATTGCTCGGATTTGTCGGAGTGCAGAGGTCGCCAATGGCCTCTTGAGGCAACATCTCGCCAAGTTACTCGTGGCCAAGGGGTTGAAGGGTGGGTCGCGGACGTCGCGCATTGCCGGGTGGTGTCTGGGCGTTTTAATCCGCTCCGACGCTATTGCGGAGTCGTTGGCAGAGATGGGCCTTGTTACAGCGCTGTGCGAGCACATGCGGCGTTGCTCCGAGTCCATAAACGCTGGTCCCGATGATTACTGTCCTGTGATCTATGCCGTCGCCAGAATATCGCGTTCGATCAAGATCTCGAAGGCACTCGCGAAGGGGGGCTGCGTCGAAATACTTGCGCATCACCTCATCACATCGGAGGATTCGCAGGTTCTGCTCTGGTCCGCGCGCGCAATCGGGTGCTTGATGCGACCGAATAGTAGTGACATGGCCAAGGTGTTGCTCGATGCCGGCGTTGCGCGGGGTCTCGCACGGCTCCCCAGCATGCTGCCGACAGAGGAGGTTGAGCCGCTGGGCTCGTTCGCTTTTTCGATCCAGCGCTTCAGCTGTGCGGAATGGGGAGATGCGACACGAAAAGCACTGGTCGACGCTGGCGTGGTCGATTCTCTACTCGCAGCGCTGAGAACCGCGGCAGACGAACCATACCCGCAGATTCACATCGAGCTCGCACATGCGCTCGCATTACTTTCGGACGTCGGCGGAACTTCCATTCGCAAGGAGATTGTGAATGCTGGCGGCATAGACATCCTGAATAACGTCGGTGCTGCGGCATCCAGGGAAGATGTTACCAAGGCTTGCAAACTCGCTGCGACGAGCATCACTGGGAACCTGTGGTCCCGAAACAAAGGTTCGTCTCTCCTTTCTTTAGGTCGGTGAGCTTACATGCCGCTTCAGCATCTGCGAAAGCAGCGCTTGCGCACGAGTGGACGGGAGGCTGCCCAGACTACCTTCCTGAATGCCCGGTGCCGCTAAATGTCATTGATCTCACTGAAATATGGTGATTGGCCTTCGGGTGCTTTCGGGAGTGGGTGCAATTTTTGATTCGTTTTCATTGGAACATTTTTTAGGGGATGGTCAAAGCGCAGATTACTAATACGTAATTGATCGATAATGTTTGCGACTGTTTATTCTGCTGAGTCGATTTGAACCACTTCAGGAACGAGCTGGTATCATTACTAGGTGCCTGCTGCCGCACGCTCTCCACCTTACTCGCTGATCGCATGGCCGGTCTGCACCGCTTATGCAATTCAATGCTGACCTATCCTTCACCACAACCCCAGATACATGTAAAGTTGGTGGCAACCAGGTGGCTTTTTCCATGCTTGAGCCTATTAGGGGAAGTCAGAGTACTCAATTCCGGATTGATTCTGGGCTCGATTCGGAAGTCGATTCTGATCAAGAATCGAACCCAGAATCGATCCAAGAATTGATTCCACAGAATCGATGTTCCGACTCCAGAGTGCAGTACCCTCGAAAAATTGAGCGTCGACTTGAACGATTTACGAAACCCCTCTATAGATTCCAAAACGGCTGTATCGGGCAGGGGTTCCAGCACACTCCGAATAGGTTCTGGACCCTGGGGACGAATTTCGGGGAGGGCCACATTTCGGTTGGGAAGGTTTGCAGAAATCTCGCTATGTAGTATGAAGGCACGTACCACCCTGACCATCATGTCGAGCAACACGAGATGCAATACCTCACTGTGTGCCGCATGTAGGTCAGCATGGACATTGGGGCTCAGTAGAGTGCTGAGCCAACCAAGCCATGGAAAATTAGACCCCATGAATACGACTGAGGACTCCTCGACGTCGGCTATCTATTTAGCTCCCTCTATTTGGGGGTGTGTGCTGACCTTTTTTGGACGATATCACATACATTTCGCTTCGCTACAAGCATAGCACATCTTCCTTTTTGTGCGAGCCAAACCATGGATTTCCAGAACTGAGATCATGCGAGCGGACAATATCGGGTGATGCCCGGAAGTTTTAACATGCTCCACAGGTCTCGGGAGTTCTCGGAAAGATTTATGTAAATACATCCGGATCTTGATTTCCGAGCCGTCGGTTGAATCCAATTGCGTCATAGTATTCACACGCCTGCCAATTTTGCGGACCGTGACCTGTCAGCGCACCAACCTTGGATTCCAGATACCTAGGAGTGCTCGTACATTGCGGTGCATAGCCCCAGCTCGGGACACTTAAATCTGGATCTTGAATTGCGAGCCGTCGGACACAATGGAGCTGCTTTGAGATGGCAATGCTTTACGGTATCGGAGTTCGGCTGTCTGTCAGCTGTCAATCTTTGCTTCCCTGGCGGACCGTATACTTGCCTTTGGACTTGATAATATTGCTGCCAACACGATGTCGCCAGCTTCACAAATCCCTCAATAGCTCCCAGGTGAACAATCAGATAGACAACAAATCTGTCATCTACCTCTGTGCAATCCATAACATGCACGGAGGAAAATATTCTATGTGGTCTTATGCAAATTCTTTGGCAATGACATTGTGATTCCGTCTGATTCCGTACACCGAGATTGGACAGCTGTGGATGGACGCGGCAGTAGTCTCTGGCCCTCTTTGACCTTGCACAATCTACACGTGAATGAGTTATATGGCAAAGTTTGGTGATGACTCTATGCTGTTTCGGTTTCTGGCTGGTTTATTTCCTTGAGGCCCATGCTGTGGAATACAGATTTCCACACAAAGATTACACCCATCTCAACGGTCGTCCTGTATCCAAAGCGGAACAAGCCAATGACAACCTGATCATGTTGATCCTTTCTCGAATTCCAGGTGATGGTTACCCCATTTAAGTGGTGCGCCAACAATCATGTTTTCATGAGCACAAGGAAGTCCAACCAGAGGATTTTCAGCCTACCACCAGTGGTCCTTCCTATCCTGTGGCCTGGGGGATCTTGACCTCGTCTTTGAGTTCAAGTATGTCAACACCTGGTTCTTATTGGTTCTTATTGGTCCACATAAATGTCCTTGCAAGGCCCTACGCCAAAAAGCGTCCAAAACGAGAGGTATCCACAACACTGTCTTTGGTCTGAAGCACTGGGCCAGTTCACTTCTAAATGCAGGAAGCACTGGTTTCTGTACATGGCCAGGTGGATTTTTGCCTCTTGAATCCACATTCTCTTGCCTGCTGTCCTTTTCACATAAACTGGTCAAATTTCCATACACATTCGACGGATCTTGCTTGCTATCAGGTGCTGCTGTATATTGCAATCCTCACCCCACGGATATGGCACAACCCAAGTATGGTTGTTGTACCGGCGCATCCCAAGATCATGACCAGCCTATTACTCGGGAACCACAACCTGAGCATTGAGTGTCTCTGTCCTACTCATTACAGGACGGCAGTTCCATGCCAGCACAAGTTGATTCTTTCTGGGGGCTATTGAAGATGAGGTACACAGTTGATTTCCGCGAAGCTCATCTACCATGTCCTCAGAATCTTTGGCAAGACTCCCAGGTAGTTCCCATAGTTTTTAGGATCCCAGGATAGCTGCTTTTTGCCCGTCTTCATCCGTCATCTTGTGAGATGTCTATGTACTTATACGGTATGTAGGCTACCACAGCGACTTGGCCGTTGACGTCTGTAGCGTACATAGGGCGCCATGTATGTCGGTACAGTACCTGCTTGTTCCTGATTGGGACCTCTGCAGTAATACACTCCTCCTCCTCCTCCTCCTCCTCAGAATCAACTTCAGAATCAACTTTGTTTATGCCCCTTAATTCATAGGTTATTGTATAATTATTCATTTTTCCTGCGTACCACATCCTACTCTGCTGCTCCCTGGTCCTGAGTCATGTGGAATGGAAACTCGAATAGGCCTGAAGGATGTGCTGTGTCCTCATCTGGTGCAATGATAGGTGAGGCACGAGGGCGCGTGTGCACAGTGGGTGTATGATGTAAGTGAAAAGACTATATAATCTGATATAAATACACCAAAATAATCAAGTGCTGAGAATCGACAGGGAATCGAAAGGAGAATCAGGATGGTCAAAGTTTGCGGTCCATTCTGGATCGATTCTCGGCTCAGAATCAAATCAACTTCCAAATCGAACAAGAATTGATCCAGAATTGAGTACTCTGACTTCCCCTATTCTCTCAAAGCAGCCCAAAGCTCACTTGGTTGATGTGTACGTGTCAACCAGCTCACATTGGGCTGTATTGGGTTCTCACTATTTATTGAGTCAAGCAGAGACACTCAACCGAGTCCAGTTGTTCAGGACTTTGTTCAATCTTTAGGTGCATGAAATACTAATGAAGTTCAAACCATGCTCTTGGTCTGACTTCTTTTTAGGTAGCTTGTGCTGATTTAAAGTGCCTCGGCCCTCTGTGTAGTATTACTGGAAAAGGCACCGTAATGGGGATACTGTAGACTTGTTACCAGTCTGCCGGGGCAGATTGGTAACAAGTCTATGGATGCTGAATATTTGATCCTCTGACTCTGGCCAGGCACACAAATTGAAAGCTCATGGACTCCGAGAGCCAACTGTGGCATGGGTGGATTAGAAGACCAGATGCGAGGGGATTATCAAATTCGTGTTTTCCTCGATTTGAAACGAATGAATACTTTTACCGTTAGCAAAACCTTCCACAGCAGAACATTCTATTCATTTGGGTTCTCGGCACGCCCCCTGAGCGTTAGGGGGCAAATTTTTTTGTTGAACCATTGTAATTTTGACAGAGTCAGCCCAAGCAATATGGTAGGGTGGGTGTTGAAAGGTGTTGAAGGATATGGGGAGGTCTGAAATTGAGGAGTGCCAATGGCAGTGTCTGTTTATGCAGTTGTGATCCGGTGGCAGATGAACAAGGGCCAATTAGTGGCTTTATTCAAGACACTCAGCAAGTGAAATGCGGGAGATAATCTTGTGGTGCTGGCAAACATTAGTTGGTTGGGAACTATCTTCCGGTAGAAGTGCAGGAAAGACCGGAGGTGGCGGAGACAGCCTGCATTTATCTGGTTTTTGCAGTGTTCGCGGTCACTCTAACTTGAATCTAGGGTGATCCCGATAGATTGGAGATGGCCGGTTTGGTCTTAGTTTGTTTTTGTCACCGATCTAATCTAGGGCTATCCCGGAGAGATCGGAGATGGCCGGTTTGGCTTTGTTTTGATTTTGCAGGGTTCATATCCAGGTACTGGACGCCTCTGTTATATCCATGCAACATCCCCAGTCTTCTCGTCGACCTTCCGGTAGCTCCGGTAGGTTCCGAGGCTCCGGTAGTATACCGGAGCCTCCGAACCGTTCCGGTACCATCGGGTTTTTACGCAATGAAGGATTACTGAGCGTTTCCCGTTTATCCGTCTTCCTTCCTTTTCACTTATTGTCATACGACTTCTCATCAGCACATCTGACTTGACTTATTGTTAAGAACCACTCTCCTTCCTTTTATGGAATACAATTAGATACTTAGTATAAATACGTCTTTAATATGTCCTGTACGTCAGATTGATAATTGACGTTGCTTGGCTCATTTCCCTTGCACTGAGTCGTCCCCGTTCTCTCCGGTTCCCTCCGGTACTCCGACTCGTCTTCCTCTATCGGGTACCTGCCGGTTAGGGTAGTCGCTCACCCTTGACCCCCTGTGGTGTTGTGATCCTCCTCCGTATACGTTCCGGACCCTCCGGCTCTCCGATGCTCCGACATACCGGAGCCTCCGGTCATTCGGCCATTTACTCTTCGGGTCCAACCCGGCTCGGTATATAACAGTATTATCAATCTCACTACTCTGACTGGCAATGTCTCGTCTTCCTAATCCAAATCTACCCAACACGGAACAAATCGAACGTTCCAACACTGGTCGGACTGATCGGGAACCTCGTCGAGAATCCCGTATGTTCAGCCAGATCGTTCCGATGAGTACTCCGGTCCAAGTTCTCGGTCCGTCGATGTACCCGTCTATTCCGGTATCACCCACCCTTCGATACACTCCGCATTTCACTCGGAGTTCACCCGCGCCGCCTATGCCATCTCCAACAACAATTCCGGGGTTAGTTCTCAATCCCCGGACCCCCGAGAATCCGGTGAGATATCCGGCCTCACCCCATCCACGCCGCGCTGCAGCAATCTCTCGTAGCGTATCTCCCATTGCTGGGCCTCGTATCGTTGAGGTTCCGGAAGATCCCCAGGAGGCTTCCGAAGACTCCGTACGTTCCGGAGGTCATGCAGCAAGCCTCCACTTGTCGGAGGAGCTTCCCGAGCGTGATCCTGCTCCTTCCCTTCATGACGGGGGCAGTAATAACGGCGATGGAGGCGATGGTGGCAGTGATGGTGGTGGTGGTGGAGGTGGTGGTGCTGGTCCACCGCCCGGCCCTCCCGGAGGTCCACCCGGAGGTGGCCCCGGAGGTCCCGGCGGTCCCGGTGGTCCTGGTGTTCCAGGTGGTCCACCCGGAGGCCCCCCTGGCGGTCCACCTGGCGGTGGCCCCGGAGGTCCCGGTATACCTCGGGCCCCTCGTCGTGTTCCGACGCCTGAGGCCAACGAGGCCTTAATTATGGACACCATCCGGACCTTCCGGGATGCTATCAATGTTTTCTCCGCTCGTCCCGCAGACCTTCCTCCTCGTTCCAACCGATCCAATCTCCGTAATCCGGACACCTTCGATGGATCGGACCCGGCTAAACTCTCGTCCTTCCTCACCCAGTGCTATTTGCACTTTGCGGAGCGTCCGCAAGACTTTCCGGACGACGATGATCGTATTCTCTACATCATTTCGTACCTCCGGGGCAGCGCTCAGCAATGGTTTTCCCCCAACCTTTACGACCCGACCATCATTCCGGTCTGGGACGGCAACTTTGCCGTCTTCATTCAGGAGCTTACGTTAAATTTCGGGCCGCATGATCCGGTTGGGGATGCCGAGGACAAGATTCGCGCATGCCGGATGAAATCCGGCGACCGGATCACCACTTACATCATCGAGTTCGACTTCCTTTCGGTTTTGACCCGGTGGAGCGATAACGCCCTCCGGTATCAGTTTTACGAAGGACTTCCCCGTCGGATCAAGGACGACATGGTTCATCATAACTATGCCAACACCCTCGACGGAGTGAAGTTGGTCGCTCGCATCATCGATGGCCGGTACTGGAAACGCGAGGCGGAGAAGCTCCGGGAGCGTGAACGCGATAAACCCTCCGGTTCCGGTGGCGGTAACACTACCGGAGGTCAATCCGGCAACCCGAAACCCAGTAATCGGAATTCCGGCAAGGGTTCCAAATCTTCCAACGCTCCCGCACCCTCCTCTACCGCTGCGACTGCTGGAAACTCCGGTAACAATGCTGGACGCTCCGGTAACCAGGGTAAAGGTAAGGCCAAGTCGTCCGACGCCACTCCTGCCGCTCGCGCCTACGCCGACAAGCTCGACGCCAGCGGAAAGATCAAGCAGGACGAACGCGAGCGTCGCCGGAAGAATAACCTCTGCATGTACTGCGGAGGTAAGGGTCACACAGCCGACAACTGCAACAAGCGTCCTGGGCAGGCTAGCGCCAAAGCCGCTCAGGCCTCGACCTCCGGTACGACCACCCAGGCTCCGGCGGCTCCGGCTACGCCGGCCGCCGCGGCTGCTGAGTCAAAAAATTGATCAGCAACTCGGAATCCTCCGCACCTGGTCCGAGTTGCGTTGACTCACGGGTGCTCACCGAGGTTCGTCTCAACGCTTCCGCTCTCTTCCCTAATGCCCTCTACGTCTCTCTCGATATTTCTTCCCTCCGGTCGGACATCTCCGAGCCGGAGCTATGCTCTTCCATGTCTCCATCTCTTCTCTCTCGAGTAGTCGCGGGATTCAACTCCCGTGTGCGTGCGCTTGTGGACTCCGGATCATCTCATTGTTTTGTATCATTGAAAGTCTGCGAATCTAATGCGTTTTCCACGTATACGGTGGACCCGGTACGGGTCCGGTATCTCGACGGCTCATCTTCCATCATTAACCGGATGCTCCGGTTGTTGCTCCGGTTTCCTTCTGGCGAAGTCCAATACATGGACTTCTTCGTCACACGTCTCGATTCTCCTTGCGATCTGGTCCTGGGATACAATTGGCTCAGCCGCATTAATCCGTTGATTAACTGGTCCGAAGCCTCTATCACATTCCGGCCCGATCCCGTAAGGGAATCCCTGTCGACAACCCCGGAAATAATTCCGGGATCTGCTACGGTAGTTCCGATTACGGACGAGGCACCTCCGGTACAAGTCGTTCCGGCTCAGGCGCCTACACCGACTCCGACGATTCCGCCATCTCCCGCTCCTTCCATGGAGACTCTTGCTCCTTCTATGGAGATTCCGGAGGCCTCCGGGCCTCGTCCTCTCTCTAACCCTCCGCTTGTGTCTCTCGTGTCTGCTGCGGCTTACCGCTCCATCATTCGAGACAAGGATTGTTGTCAATATACGATGCGCGCCACTCCCTCGGAAGAAGCCCGTGCCCGGTTTGCTTCCGCATCTGCTCCGGACACTTCCGGAATACCTTCCGAGTACCACGAGTTCGCTGACGTCTTCTCCGAGCAGGAAGCTTACAATCTTCCTCCTCATCGAGAATTCGACCTCAAAATCGAGCTCCTGGACGGCGAGGAGCCTCCGGTCGGTCATGTCTACTCCCTTTCGCCTACCGAGCTCGCTGCCCTTCGGGACTTCATCGACAAGAATTTGAAGTCGGGATTTATATACCCGACTCGTTCAAGTCATGGAGCTCCTATTCTGTTCGCTAAGAAGAAGGACGGTAGCCTCCGGTTGTGCGTCGACTACCGAGGACTTAATCGGATTACGAAGAAGGACCGCTATCCGCTTCCTCTCATCGCCGATCTCCTTGATGCTCCCGGGAAGGCTCGCATCTATACAAAACTTGATCTCCGGCACGCATACCATCTCCTCCGGATCGCTCCGGGTGACGAACCTAAAACGGCGTTTCGTTCTCGCTATGGGTCCTTCGAATTCCGGGTTGTTCCGGAAGGCCTTACCAACGCTCCGGCCGCTTTTCAGCGGTTCCTGAACAGTTTGTTCGCAGATCTGTTGGACGTATACGTCATCATCTATTTGGACGACATATTGATCTATTCCGATGATCCGACCCAACATACTGAACACGTTCGGGAAGTGCTCCGGCGCCTCCGGAAGGCCGGACTCTACTGTAAACTCTCAAAATGCGAGTTTAGCGTCACCACCTGCGAATATCTCGGTTACATCCTGTCGCCGGAAGGCTTCCGGATGTCTCCGGACAAGGTTTCCGCCATCGTTGATTGGCCGGAACCCCGGAAAGTGAAGGACGTTCAGTCCTTCCTTGGGTTTTGTAATTTTTATCGGCGTTTCATATGGAACTACTCGGCGATCACGATCCCTCTTACTCGCCTCACTCGTTCCAACGTCCGATGGGATTGGACCCCGGTTTGCCAACTCGCATTTGACACCCTCAAGCACGCGTTTACGGAGGCTCCGGTACTTTCACACTGGATTCCGTTCCGGCAGCTTACTGTCGAAACCGACGCCTCCGATTACGCAATCGCCTCGATTCTCTCCATCCTCGGAGATGATGGCGAAATTCATCCCATTGCGTTCCGGTCTCGGACACTCGGTCCGGCCGAAATCAACTACGACACTCATGACAAGGAACTCTTGGCCATCTTCGATGCCTTTAAACACTGGAGGCATTACCTCGAAGGACCGGAGCTTCCGGTCGACGTCGTAACCGACCACAAGAACCTGGAATACTTTGCGACGACCAAAATCCTCACTCGTCGCCAAGTCCGGTGGTCGGAATACCTGTGCCACTTCAATATGGTTATCCGGTTCCGTCCGGGTAAGCTCGGAGCTAAACCAGACGCTTTGACTAGACGATGGGACGTCTACCCTAAAGAGGGGGATAGGGCTTACAGCCAATTGAATCCTCAAAATTTTCGCCCCATTTTTACTCAAGATCAACTCACTGCGTCGCTCCGGGCCACATTCCTCGAGGAAATCACCCTCCGTTCCTCCATCGTTATGGATGTTGAGAAGCTCTATTCCGACATTCGTACCCACTACAACGATGACCCAGCCGCCGTTGCGGGCATTGCTTCCGCAGCCTCCGGCACCACTCCGCGCTGGAAACTCGACCCTTCCGGTATGCTCCGGCTCTATGATCGCATTTACGTTCCGGTGGTTTCCGGAGATGTTCCGGACCAGCTCCGCGTACGTGTTCTGCAGAATTTGCATGATCACGAGTTGGCTGGCCACTTTGGACAAAATCGCACATTAGCACTCGTACGCCGTGAGTACACTTGGCCGGAGGTCCGGACCTTCGTCCGGGACTACTGTCGGTCGTGTGTTCTATGCAAGCGCAACAAAAAGCCTCGGCATCGGCCTTACGGACTCTTGAAACCCCTTCCGGTTCCGCTCCGGCCTTGGCATTCCATTTCCATGGACTTCATCGAGCAACTCCCTCTCTCCGGCGAGTTTGACTGCATTTTGGTGATTGTTGATCGGTCATCCAAACAGGTCATTCTCATTCCTTGCGATACCCATATCAATTCGCCGGAGCTCGCTCGCCTCTTCCTCATTCACGTCTTTTCCAAACACGGTGTTCCGGCACATGTTACGTGCGACCGGGGCTCCGAATTCATCGCTTCCTTCTTCCGGTCGCTGGGCGAACTTCTCAATATCACTGGGGGCATGATGTGATCTGCTGGCCCGTCAGATATGCGGCAGATCGCTGGCAGATAGGAAAACCGCCCGACAAATGCCCATTATCTGCCGGACCGGCAGATAATGGGCAGATATCAAATCTACCCGATATCTGCCCGGCCCTCAGATGTTGGGCAGATGTTGGGCAGATTTGATATCTCCCTGATATCTGCACGTTATCTGCCCGGCGGGCAGATTCAAAATCTGCCCACCGAGCAGATTTTGAGAAGATGTCAAAACGCCTCGCGGTAATACTTGCTATATCAGGCTATAATGGCGAGCAGCTGACCTTTGCGGGACCCCCCTTGTCCCAAAGCAGTGGAAGTAATAATCGCGCAGTTTGAGCCCGTGTCGAGGAGAAAAAGTCGGATTCGGACGTGATGGATTGATGAAATTGCCTCCAGCGGCCAAACGAGCTCGGGGACACTTGGAGAGGACCCTATAGGTGTGTTGTGTCATTAGTTCAGGCAAGAATTGGGTTAGATACTGACACATTTTCCAGGGGGATATTCCGAGTATTTGGCCGAATTGGGAACAGTGGCGGCAGCGTTATTTGGGTTTGAGTGAGTAAACCAAGGTCGGGGACTCATTGTGAGGATCCTATAGGTGTGTTCCGTCGTTCAGTTCAAGGGATTCGGGCCAGAATTGAGTTAGATACTGACTTATCTACCAGGGGGATATTCGGAGTATTTGGCCGGATTGGGAATGACGACGGCGGCATTATTTGGGTTCGGGTGGGTAAAGAAAGGTTGGGACGTCATTGGGAGGATCCTATAGGTGCGTTCCGTTGTTTAGTTCAAGAGATTTGGACCAGAATCGAGTTGAATACTGACCCATCTTACAGGGGGATATTCCGAGCATTTGGCCGGATTGGGAATGGCGACGGCGGCATTATTTGGGTTCGGGTGGGTAAAGCAAGGCTGGGGTGTCATTGGGAGGATCCTATAGGTGCGTTCCGTCGTTTAGTTCAAGAGATTCGGGCCAGAATTGAGTTGAATACTGACCCATCTTACAGGGGGATATTCCGAGCATTTGGCCGGATTGGGAATAGCGACGGCGGCATTATTTGGGTTCGGGTGGGTAAAGCAAGGCTGGGGCGTCATTGGGAGGATCCTATAGGTGCGTTCCGTCGTTTAGTTCAAGAGATTCGGGCCAGAATTGAGTTGAATACTGACCCATCTTACAGGGGGATATTCCGAGCATTTGGCCGGATTGGGAATGGCGACGGTGGCGTTATTTGGGTTTGGGTGGTTGAATAAAGGTTAGGGTCTCATTGGTAGGATCCTATAGGTGCGCTCCGTCTTAGTTCAAGGGATTCGGGCCAGAATTGAGTTAGATACTGACCTATCTTCCAGGGGGATATTCCGAGTATTTGGCCAGATTGGCAACGGCGGTGGCGGCGTTATTTGGGTTCGGCTGGGTGAACCAAGGTTAGGGTCTCATTGGTAGGATCCTATAGGTGCGTTCCGTCTTAGTTCAAGGGATCCGGGCGACAACTGGGTTAGATACTGACCTATCTTCCAGGGGGATATTCCGAGCATTTGGCCGGATTGGGAATGGCGACGGTGGCGTTATTTGGGTTTGGGTGGTTGAATAAAGGTTAGGGTCTCATTGGTAGGATCCTATAGGTGCGCTCCGTCTTAGTTCAAGGGATTCGGGCCAGAATTGAGTTAGATACTGACCTATCTTCCAGGGGGATATTCCGAGTATTTGGCCAGATTGGCAACGGCGGTGGCGGCGTTATTTGGGTTCGGCTGGGTGAACCAAGGTCAGGGCCTCAACGGGAGAACTCTATAGGTGCGTTCCGTCGTTTAATTCAAGGGATCCGGGCGACAACTGGGTTAGATACTGACCTATCTTCCAGGGGGATATTCCGAGTATTTGGCCGAATTGGGAACGGTGGCGGCAGCGTTATTTGGGCTCGGATCGCTGAACCAAGGTCGGGACCTCATTTGGAGGATCCTATAGGTGCGTTACGTCGATTAGTTCAAGGGATTTGAGCCAGAATTGAGTTAGATACTTACAGATTTTCCAGGGGGATATCCCGAGTATTTGGCCAGATTGGGTGCAGCGGCGGCGGCGTTGTCCGCAATCCGGAGGCCCAAACAAGCTCGGGGGTCACTCGTAGAAGACCCTATAGGTGTGTTCCGTCATTTAGTTCAAGGGATCCGGGCCAGAATTGAGTTGAATACTGACCCATCTTACAGGGGGATATTCCGAGCATTTAGCCGGATTGGGAATGGCGACGGCGGCATTATTTGGGTTCGGGTGGGTAAAGAAAGGTTGGGGTGTCATTGGGAGGATCCTATAGGTGCGCTCCGTCGTTTAGTTCAAGGGATTCGGGCCAGAATTGAGTTAGATCCTGACCTATCTTCCAGGGGGATATTCCGACTTTTTGGCCAGATTGGGAACAGCGGCGGCAGCATTATTTGGGTTTGGGTGGGTAAACCAAGGTTGGGGCCTCATTGGGAGGACCTTAGAGCTCTGGTACGTGCTTTGTTTGGAGGGATTTCAGCAAGAATTGGGAGAGAAATTTATGCTTCTTGCAAGCTGATTGAAGCAAGTCGAGAGAAACAGTGTGTGTGTGACTTACTTGTGACGCTTCAAGTTCGCGTTGCTGCTCGACCACGACCTTCCGGACGCGACAATACAACAGGAGACGTGTTCTAACTCCAAAAAGCATGCCAGAAGCTCAAGTATCCCATGTGAAGGCCCACCAGATTCGCAACAATCTGCTGGATGAACACAAAGGCTCGGGTTTCTACCCAGAAGGTTGGTCCATTGTTGGCCATGTACCTGGGCTCTACTCATTTGTACAGGTCATCTGGAGTTCTTCCCACGTACCTTTGCTGTAGGAACCGATGCTAAAGGCTACACCACCATCTCAGTTGACTGCTGGGATTACGACAACTCACAGGAACCTACGGATCGCCCCAGCACTGATCTTCCCCCCACGCCGTTAACCCCTGCCGCACGCGCAATCCCCGGCCGCGCTCCCCGCTGCTCATCACCGAAAATGCAAGCCTGTGAACAGCCAGCCCCGCGAAGAAAACCCGCGCACCCCCACCCATCCTGCTCCCATGCATCGGAACCAACACTCACCGGCCCGCCATCCCTCCTCGCGAGCACTTCCGCACTCCTGCTCCTGTGCCCCGACTCGCGGATTCAATTTTCTGTCATGAGGTGAGTTTTTTCTTATTCTTCCCATGCCCGCTGACTTCTCCTTCAGCGGGGGCTCGTTGGTGACCCGGCCGCGAGCACGGAGATCTGTACTACGCTTACAACTTCAACCCAAGCTCGTCTCCCTGACGCTGTTTGCCCCGCCACGCACGCAACCGCGGTCTCGCCAACGCTGCACTCACCAGCAGCGTCAGCGGCCGTCCGTGAGTGATCTCGCCATTGAATTGGCCACGCGGACCCTGCCGCGCTGGCGACCAACACACCAACGCCGCCACGGTCACCAACAAACTCAACAACGCCGCGTGCCCGTGCTCGTTCAGCCCCCAGCGGTGTGCACCAGTCTGCTCGGGCGATCCGCGGCGCACGCAAGCACGCAGCGGTGGAGCAACGTCCCAGTGGTTTTTTCCTTTCTTTCTGTTTTTAGGTGAGCGTCTTCGCATGCGACGCTGGTCGCACTCACCGCAAGCACCGCTGTTCTCTCCCTGCCCCGTTTGCACCTGCCGTGCATGCAATCCCAGCCCTGCTAGCCGCCGCATGTGTTTGCGCTCCGGATCCTCTTCGGTTGTGCGCCCGGCCTCCTGGGCCACGCGCTGTGTTGCTGCTGCATAACGTACATATGCAGGTCCAGCACCACGCCGTGAAGAAGGCTCACACAACCGCGGCACCTCATCACCGTCGCACTCGGTGCTTCTGTCCACGTGGCTCGAGCCTACGCAGCTGCGCCCATTCTGCCAGTGCGAATTCGCTCCTGGCTCAACGTGCACTGCTGGAGGCATGTAGTCACCAGCACTTGGGCCACCAGTGACTTCGGATTATGCAACGACATAGCCTCTGGCCACAAAGTGTGCGTGTGGAACTCGCTTGCCCTTGCGGCCCGTAACTTTGACCTAGCTAGAATTCCAATGTCTTTGGCTCACTAAAGGTTTTTTTGAAACAGATTTTTTTGTGCGCTGTGTTCTAACACACCCTCTGCGAACCATTGGCGCGCAGCATGCTCAAACTCATTGGTACACTTTGACTGCTTTGGGCCAAGGGGGTCCCGAAAGGTCAGCTGGTTTCCTTTATAGCCTGTTTTAGTAAGTGTTGCCTCGAGGCACATTAACATCTTCTCAAAATCTGCCCGGTGGGCAGATTTTGAATCTGCGTGCCCGGCAGATAACGTGCAGATATGCGGGAGATATAAAATCTGCCCGATATCTGCCCGGCCCGCAGATCACGAGAAAATGGCAGGCAGATTTGATATCTGCCCAACATCTGCGGGCCCAGCAGATAATGGGCATTTATTGGGCGGTTTTCCTATCTGCCCGCCATCTGCCGCACATCTGCCGGGCCGGCAGATTGTATCATGCCCCCAGTGCTACGTGCAAGGAGGGTAATCGCTGACTGTACCTTGTGTGCTGGCGAGGATTTGACCCCTCCGAAGACTCCTGGATCTCTGAGTTTGCGCTCCGCAATGCCCCCGAGCTGCGCCAGGAGTACCTTGCCCTCAAGAAATTAACGTAGAATATTACTTACCTCCAATTGCGCCGGACCGGTTGACCCGTCCCACGTGAGAAAGATCAGACTTGTCTGATCCCATCTTTTTCTCTTTTCTTCTCACCGCCATCGTCGCTCTCGTAGAGTCCGCTTTCGAGACTCTGAGGCTACTTTGACCCGGACTCAGGCCTTCCATCCTCTGGGAATTTTAATTTGTTTCTAATCTGCTACTACTCGGCACTATTACGACATCTCTCTCTCTACGTCACCACCTAATTCTATCGCATCACGTCTATGGATTCCGACATGTCTATCCCCATGAGCCCAGTCGACATCGACACACCCGAAAAGGAAACACATGAGTTCACCACTCCGCGCCTCCCCAGCTATCACGGGTACAACACCCCTTTGCCTACAAGCACCATCGACTGTGGACGTCCTGCCCTTTGTCACTAGCTACCACTTGCGTGTCGTTGTGATGGGAAGCTCTACCTCATATGGAGCCCTAACTCCCTCTAAGACCCGTATTACCCCGGAGAGTACGCCCTGGAAGGACTCAACAACGCTGTGATGGACAGGGGGGCCTGACCGACTTCACCAAGGTGCCTCAGGCATACCAAGTTTGGCGCCCGTGGCTCAGGTCAATACTCCGAGAAAGTCAGCGGAACCCTAATGACGTTGAGTACGCTCCCATGCACTCCATCTGGGAAAACCCCAACGACCAGTCCGAGAAGGGAAGGGTCAGACCATCCATTGTAGCCTCGCTTGTGCAGTGCAACACCAACCTCGACAAACAGATTGGCCTTCACCTGCCACGCATACCAGTCCTGCGGCGCCCCCTCACCCTAACGGTTCCCCGATGGCCCGACATCTTTCGATCCGCCGCTTGGACCTGCAACGTCAATTCAAAGATGCTCTGGACGCCGTCACCAAAATTCAACGAGAAATAAGGGAGAAAAGAGCATGGCTGGAGATAGTGGACGGCTGGATCAGTTGTCCTCCTCCACCCTCGCCCTTCCCTCGTTCGGCTGTGATCATCCCTGCGGACGACTCCCGTCTCGGAGTCTGGATCAATTCCACTACAGAGAAGGACACCTACTGGTTTCTCACCCAAGCAGCTGTGCCATGCTTCATGATCCAAGAGTTGGGAGTTGACCAGAAACCCGCCGACGTTTGTCACTCGTTCGTTGAACGCACAGAAGTGGAAGGGCTACTTGACCCAACCAAGAATCCCGAGGATGCCATCGCGCACGGCGGTCCGCACTCATTCTCCACTTACGAGTGTTATCCCGTTCCCCACTCGACTGTCTCCCGCTCTGCGGCCAACCGTAATTGTGCTCTGCTGTCTCATCAACAAGGTCTTCCTATCAGTAGAGATCTCCCGCAAGATGTGCCGAGGGTCACGGCTTCGTGAGAAGAATGCGATCTCGCAAGGCGAGAGGCTGTCCTTGCCGTTGATACGGCTCGTAACTGTGTGCCGGTGTAATCGTGCATTTTTGCACTTCTAGTCGCCAACTAGAGCCTCTATCCAGTGATATACAAGTAGAGTCAGAGTGAGCTCCGAGCTGCTGGCTAGGTGTTCATGATGCGAGAGGACTATTGTCTTCTAGATACAATACGGTTTGATCCTTATACCATTGGGGGTTAGCGTGCGGTGTCTGGAACTCAGTGGGCTTCATAGTATTGAATTGACTTCGCAAAGGGTTGGTTGTACTAAGCGCTAGACACTGTATCGAGGAGGTAAAAACACCTAAACTTGAGAGACATGCATGAAGTCCACAGATTGGGCATGGAAAGTCATATATATACACTAGACCCTGGACGGGGTCTAGTCGCGACAACTATAACTTGGTTCGCAAACGGTAGTTCGAGCGAGAATCATGAAACTGAGAAAGCTGAGACATCGGAGATTGTCGGGAAATGATCGCGACAAATGTTGATCATGGAAGGACGCCTCGCGATGGCAATCACACATAACGAGATAGTCATCAGAATCCATGACAGGCGCTTGGACCGAAGGAATGAGCAAGACACGTCGATACGGCCGGACGGCAGTGTCGCGTCGACCAATAGAGAACTAGAAATATGCCGCGACCTACGTGGTTGTGCGGCAAGCAGTTGGGGCGCGTGTCCGGCTAGCATACGTGTTAGGACCGGCAGGCCTCGGGAACAAACCAATATACCTAGTATGGGTTCGAGCTGGTCAAATCTAGATGACTAGTCTCGGCCTTGTGCTACGAATACCAGCGGCATACCTCCGCAGTTCCATGTACATCAAATCTCTCTTATATATTGACTCATTTCTCATTACTATCTACAATTCCTGTATTGTATATAAAGCCTAGCAGATCCCGCGATTTGGTACTGCATCTCCCACCAAGGTAACGGTGTTGGTGCTGGTCTGAGCCTAGCACGGAGATACGTTTATATAACTATCTTTATTGTTATCGTTCAAATATAAAGTGGTCTTGTTGGCATATATAAGCTTTAAAGGACTTAAGCCGTGTTCGTGGAGAGTCGCGACACTAGTGTGAAAGGCACCTGTTTGGTTGTTACCTCAGGTCTGCTGTTGGCACTGTTCCAGTGAGTTCAGTCGCAGTACCCGGTCATTGGCATCTGTTCCAGTGAGTTCGGTCGCGATCCAAAGTCTAGATCCAGTGCGGTCTCCATCAGAGTACGGCAGGAAATCCTATCTAAGTCTAGAAAGACTTATAGGTCTTCGAGATCTCCTTTGTGGTGTCTAGAAGTATAAAATATATAAAACCCATATCGCTTCAGTCGAACTAGATAATCCCTGGTCAATCTTTGACTACTTTGTGCTCATATTAGTCCTAATAAGACTTCTATTGAGTTGGCATTTTCAAGACATGAACCTGAGAAGTTCAATCTTACCTGTAAACTGCAGGACGACCCGAACTCAATTGTGTGTGTGTGTGTGTGTGTGCGTGTGTTGGTTGTAGTGTTTTTACTTGGTTAGTTGCTGTTTAGCAGCTTTCTGATTATCTTCGCGAACATCAGTGTACCCATAGTCACCGTTTCACTGTGTCCTCCCATTTCATCACCCCTCAAGGGAGGGACTTTGTCGAGCGCACAGATCGCTTACGACACTGGGGGCATGATACAATCTGCCGGCCCGGCAGATGTGCGGCAGATGGCGGGCAGATAGGAAAACCGCCCAATAAATGCCCATTATCTGCTGGGCCCGCAGATGTTGGGCAGATATCAAATCTGCCTGCCATTTTCTCGTGATCTGCGGGCCGGGCAGATATCGGGCAGATTTTATATCTCCCGCATATCTGCACGTTATCTGCCGGGCACGCAGATTCAAAATCTGCCCACCGGGCAGATTTTGAGAAGATGTTAATGTGCCTCGAGGCAACACTTACTAAAACAGGCTATAAAGGAAACCAGCTGACCTTTCGGGACCCCCTTGGCCCAAAGCAGTCAAAGTGTACCAATGAGTTTGAGCATGCTGCGCGCCAATGGTTCGCAGAGGGTGTGTTAGAACACAGCGCACAAAAAAATCTGTTTCAAAAAAACCTTTAGTGAGCCAAAGACATTGGAATTCTAGCTAGGTCAAAGTTACGGGCCGCAAGGGCAAGCGAGTTCCACACGCACACTTTGTGGCCAGAGGCTATGTCGTTGCATAATCCGAAGTCACTGGTGGCCCAAGTGCTGGTGACTACATGCCTCCAGCAGTGCACGTTGAGCCAGGAGCGAATTCGCACTGGCAGAATGGGCGCAGCTGCGTAGGCTCGAGCCACGTGGACAGAAGCACCGAGTGCGACGGTGATGAGGTGCCGCGGTTGTGTGAGCCTTCTTCACGGCGTGGTGCTGGACCTGCATATGTACGTTATGCAGCAGCAACACAGCGCGTGGCCCAGGAGGCCGGGCGCACAACCGAAGAGGATCCGGAGCGCAAACACATGCGGCGGCTAGCAGGGCTGGGATTGCATGCACGGCAGGTGCAAACGGGGCAGGGAGAGAACAGCGGTGCTTGCGGTGAGTGCGACCAGCGTCGCATGCGAAGACGCTCACCTAAAAACAGAAAGAAAGGAAAAAACCACTGGGACGTTGCTCCACCGCTGCGTGCTTGCGTGCGCCGCGGATCGCCCGAGCAGACTGGTGCACACCGCTGGGGGCTGAACGAGCACGGGCACGCGGCGTTGTTGAGTTTGTTGGTGACCGTGGCGGCGTTGGTGTGTTGGTCGCCAGCGCGGCAGGGTCCGCGTGGCCAATTCAATGGCGAGATCACTCACGGACGGCCGCTGACGCTGCTGGTGAGTGCAGCGTTGGCGAGACCGCGGTTGCGTGCGTGGCGGGGCAAACAGCGTCAGGGAGACGAGCTTGGGTTGAAGTTGTAAGCGTAGTACAGATCTCCGTGCTCGCGGCCGGGTCACCAACGAGCCCCCGCTGAAGGAGAAGTCAGCGGGCATGGGAAGAATAAGAAAAAACTCACCTCATGACAGAAAATTGAATCCGCGAGTCGGGGCACAGGAGCAGGAGTGCGGAAGTGCTCGCGAGGAGGGATGGCGGGCCGGTGAGTGTTGGTTCCGATGCATGGGAGCAGGATGGGTGGGGGTGCGCGGGTTTTCTTCGCGGGGCTGGCTGTTCACAGGCTTGCATTTTCGGTGATGAGCAGCGGGGAGCGCGGCCGGGGATTGCGCGTGCGGCAGGGGTTAACGGCGTGGGGGGAAGATCAGTGCTGGGGCGATCCGTAGGTTCCTGTGAGTTGTCGTAATCCCAGCAGTCAACTGAGATGGTGGTGTAGCCTTTAGCATCGGTTCCTACAGCAAAGGTACGTGGGAAGAACTCCAGATGACCTGTACAAATGAGTAGAGCCCAGGTACATGGCCAACAATGGACCAACCTTCTGGGTAGAAACCCGAGCCTTTGTGTTCATCCAGCAGATTGTTGCGAATCTGGTGGGCCTTCACATGGGATACTTGAGCTTCTGGCATGCTTTTTGGAGTTAGAACACGTCTCCTGTTGTATTGTCGCGTCCGGAAGGTCGTGGTCGAGCAGCAACGCGAACTTGAAGCGTCACAAGTAAGTCACACACACACTGTTTCTCTCGACTTGCTTCAATCAGCTTGCAAGAAGCATAAATTTCTCTCCCAATTCTTGCTGAAATCCCTCCAAACAAAGCACGTACCAGAGCTCTAAGGTCCTCCCAATGAGGCCCCAACCTTGGTTTACCCACCCAAACCCAAATAATGCTGCCGCCGCTGTTCCCAATCTGGCCAAAAAGTCGGAATATCCCCCTGGAAGATAGGTCAGGATCTAACTCAATTCTGGCCCGAATCCCTTGAACTAAACGACGGAGCGCACCTATAGGATCCTCCCAATGACACCCCAACCTTTCTTTACCCACCCGAACCCAAATAATGCCGCCGTCGCCATTCCCAATCCGGCTAAATGCTCGGAATATCCCCCTGTAAGATGGGTCAGTATTCAACTCAATTCTGGCCCGGATCCCTTGAACTAAATGACGGAACACACCTATAGGGTCTTCTACGAGTGACCCCCGAGCTTGTTTGGGCCTCCGGATTGCGGACAACGCCGCCGCCGCTGCACCCAATCTGGCCAAATACTCGGGATATCCCCCTGGAAAATCTGTAAGTATCTAACTCAATTCTGGCTCAAATCCCTTGAACTAATCGACGTAACGCACCTATAGGATCCTCCAAATGAGGTCCCGACCTTGGTTCAGCGATCCGAGCCCAAATAACGCTGCCGCCACCGTTCCCAATTCGGCCAAATACTCGGAATATCCCCCTGGAAGATAGGTCAGTATCTAACCCAGTTGTCGCCCGGATCCCTTGAATTAAACGACGGAACGCACCTATAGAGTTCTCCCGTTGAGGCCCTGACCTTGGTTCACCCAGCCGAACCCAAATAACGCCGCCACCGCCGTTGCCAATCTGGCCAAATACTCGGAATATCCCCCTGGAAGATAGGTCAGTATCTAACTCAATTCTGGCCCGAATCCCTTGAACTAAGACGGAGCGCACCTATAGGATCCTACCAATGAGACCCTAACCTTTATTCAACCACCCAAACCCAAATAACGCCACCGTCGCCATTCCCAATCCGGCCAAATGCTCGGAATATCCCCCTGGAAGATAGGTCAGTATCTAACCCAGTTGTCGCCCGGATCCCTTGAACTAAGACGGAACGCACCTATAGGATCCTACCAATGAGACCCTAACCTTGGTTCACCCAGCCGAACCCAAATAACGCCGCCACCGCCGTTGCCAATC
Organism: Mycena maculata; assembly: GCA_029448575.1. Taxonomy (NCBI): domain Eukaryota; kingdom Fungi; phylum Basidiomycota; class Agaricomycetes; order Agaricales; family Mycenaceae; genus Mycena; species Mycena maculata. The sequence continues at coordinate 93,371 of JARJLG010000187.1, forward strand.
TGGCCAAATACTCGGAATATCCCCCTGGAAGATAGGTCAGTATCTAACTCAATTCTGGCCCGAATCCCTTGAACTAAGACGGAGCGCACCTATAGGATCCTACCAATGAGACCCTAACCTTTATTCAACCACCCAAACCCAAATAACGCCACCGTCGCCATTCCCAATCCGGCCAAATGCTCGGAATATCCCCCTGTAAGATGGGTCAGTATTCAACTCAATTCTGGCCCGAATCTCTTGAACTAAACGACGGAACGCACCTATAGGATCCTCCCAATGACGCCCCAGCCTTGCTTTACCCACCCGAACCCAAATAATGCCGCCGTCGCTATTCCCAATCCGGCCAAATGCTCGGAATATCCCCCTGTAAGATGGGTCAGTATTCAACTCAATTCTGGCCCGAATCTCTTGAACTAAACGACGGAACGCACCTATAGGATCCTCCCAATGACACCCCAGCCTTGCTTTACCCACCCGAACCCAAATAATGCCGCCGTCGCCATTCCCAATCCGGCCAAATGCTCGGAATATCCCCCTGTAAGATGGGTCAGTATTCAACTCGATTCTGGTCCAAATCTCTTGAACTAAACAACGGAACGCACCTATAGGATCCTCCCAATGACGTCCCAACCTTTCTTTACCCACCCGAACCCAAATAATGCCGCCGTCGTCATTCCCAATCCGGCCAAATACTCCGAATATCCCCCTGGTAGATAAGTCAGTATCTAACTCAATTCTGGCCCGAATCCCTTGAACTGAACGACGGAACACACCTATAGGATCCTCACAATGAGTCCCCGACCTTGGTTTACTCACTCAAACCCAAATAACGCTGCCGCCACTGTTCCCAATTCGGCCAAATACTCGGAATATCCCCCTGGAAAATGTGTCAGTATCTAACCCAATTCTTGCCTGAACTAATGACACAACACACCTATAGGGTCCTCTCCAAGTGTCCCCGAGCTCGTTTGGCCGCTGGAGGCAATTTCATCAATCCATCACGTCCGAATCCGACTTTTTCTCCTCGACACGGGCTCAAACTGCGCGATTATTACTTCCACTGCTTTGGGACAAGGGGGGTCCCGCAAAGGTCAGCTGCTCGCCATTATAGCCTGATATAGCAAGTATTACCGCGAGGCGTTTTGACATCTTCTCAAAATCTGCTCGGTGGGCAGATTTTGAATCTGCCCGCCGGGCAGATAACGTGCAGATATCAGGGAGATATCAAATCTGCCCAACATCTGCCCAACATCTGAGGGCCGGGCAGATATCGGGTAGATTTGATATCTGCCCATTATCTGCCGGTCCGGCAGATAATGGGCATTTGTCGGGCGGTTTTCCTATCTGCCAGCGATCTGCCGCATATCTGACGGGCCGGCAGATCACATCATGCCCCCAGTGTATGGAGATCCATTATACTTCCGGTTATCATCCGGAGGCTGACGGTCAAACGGAACGTATGAATCAGACTGTTGAGCAATATATCCGCATCTACTGCTCGTATCAACAGGACGATTGGGACCGACTCCTTCCGCTTGCGGAATTCGCTCTCAACAACGCTCCGAATGCTTCGACCGGCATCTCCCCTTTCTTCGCCAATAAGGGTTACAATCCGACAATCACGGTCCATCCGGAGCGTGACGTTGCGAACATGTACGCCAAGGATTTTGTCGTTGATCTTCAGGAACTGCATCAGTTCCTCCGGGAGCAAATCACTTTTGCCCAGGAGCGGTACAAGGAAACCGGAGACCGGAAACGTGCTCCGCAACCTCCGCTTTCGATCGGCGATCAAGTTTTCATCCTCGCGAAGCATCTTCACACCAGCCGGCCAACTCCGAAATTCTCGGAGACGTACCTTGGCCCTTACGAAGTTATTGGCAAACCCAGTGCCGCTTCTTATACCATTCGGCTTCCGAAATCGTTATCACAGGTCCATCCAGTTTTCCATATTTCCCAACTTGAACCGCACGTTCCGAACCCATTTCCGGGACGCGAGGAGCCGCCTCCGGCAGCCGTAGAAATCATCGACGGCGAGTCACACTTCGAAATCAAGCAAATCGTTGACTCGAAGATCGACCAGAGGTTCCGAACTAAGCTCCGGTACTACGTCGAATGGCTCGGATACGAGAATACCGACGATCAGTATGCTTGGGTTGGGGCGGACGACTTGGACGCGGCCGAACATATCGACAACTTTCACCGGCGCTTTCCGAATAAGCCCGGACCCGAATATTAACTCATCACACAAAATTAAAACCAAGAAAACGAAATTCAACCAATTCAAAATACAACACTCATTTCATATATTTACAAATGTCTATTTTGTCCTTGGGCCTCCAGGGCCTTCACTCCGCGCTTCCAGACGCTTCCGGTTCTCCCGGAGCCTCCGGCTCCCCCATCTCCTCATCCGAATCGTCCATCACGAAGACTCCATCCTCCTCGTGGAATCCGGCTGGCGCTCCCGGCTGCAGCACCAGAGTCTGGAACTCGCGCACCTCCGACTCCCTCTTCACCTGCACCGGAGGCTCCGGTGCTGGCGAAGGAGTGGGTGGCGGAGGCGGGACAGGCTCGGGGTCGGGCTTGAAGGTAAGGACCGTAATGGTCCTCGCCTCCGCAGCCTGGCTCGCAACTCGGGACGTCGCGGCGATTTGTTCTTCGGGCCCTTCCGGCCCCTCCAGCGCCCCAGGCGCGTCCACCTCCATCCTCTCATCCTCCCCGCCGTCCGTGGACCGGAAATCCTCCGGCCAGGATTCGGAACGGGCTCGGGGCGCAACCGGAGCCTCCGGTTCCGCCTCCGAGTCCTCCGACTCGATGGGTCCCACCTCCTTCTCCTCCACCTCGGGGCTCCCGCGCTTCATCAGCCTCCGGCGCTTCGCCGGGGGCGCATCCTCATCCTTCACCGGCTCCTCGGCGGCCAGGTCGAGCTCCGCCTGCTCCACGAGGGAAAAATCCCACTGGGAGGCCTCCATGTCGGCGGCCATCCAGCGGAGCATCCGCTCTACCCCAGGCGGTACCTCCCGACCACTCCCCGGCGCTGCGAGAGTCTTGAGTATAAGCTGGCACGCGCGGTATGCCAGCTTATAGCGCAACATAGTGCGCCCCACCTGCTCCCCGAGGTATCCGACGTGAGCATCAAGCTCCCGGACCTGTGCCCGCAGACCCTCTCTGCCCTCCGCCTTCCGGGCCCTCCTTTCCCGCTCCTTCCGCGTGCGATCGCGCACCTCGCGGTCGCTCCGGTCCCCCCGCTCCGTTCGGGGGTTCCGGCGCGTCCGCGAGGGCCCCGCAACCGGTGCGGACCCTTGGCGACGGGCCTCCTGTGCCACGCGTCGCTTGTTGACGCGAGGCGGTCCAAGGGGCCGCGCGCGACTGCACTGGATGTGCTTTGCGCGGCACCGGCGGCAGGCGGTGCGTCCCGCCTCGACGACGCACACCTCGCCACTCCTCCGGCACGAGTCGCAAGCTACGAAAATCAAAACCGTTAGTACCGGAACCTCCGGTTTTCACTGCGACGCACCGTTCTCCCCCTCCTGCTCGACGTCGCTGTCGTCCTCGTCGTTCAGCTCGTCCACCTCGCCTCCCCCCTCCGCACGCTCCGGCGACACCGACTTCAACGTTTCAATCACCGGCAATTCGTCGAATTCCGGAGCCTCCGCGTCGAGCGCCTCCAGGTCTCGAATGAGCTGGAGGGCACGAGCGGCCTCCTCATTCGCCACTTCCGCGCGTTGCGCGGCCTCCTCCGCCTGTTCCTGGTACGCCGAGATAAGGCGTACCCGGCGCTGCTCCCTCTCCTCGTAGAACCGCTGGGCGGCCTCTTCGCGCAGCTCCGTCGTGGTCGCTCGCGCCTTCCCCTTCCCGGTTTTCTTGCCGTTGCCGGCGTCGCTGCGGTAGTCGTCGCTCGACCCCTCGCGCCCACTGTCGTTGTTTCCGTGGCTCGACATCGAGTTTTAGGGTTGGTGACCGGAGGTGGTGGTGGTACGAAAGAAAGAGACGTCTGAGTCAAAACCAACAGCACGTGACTTTTTGATCTTGTTTATTTTCCCACGCTTCTTCATTGTTCGACAAACCTCATTCCTTTTGGGTTCCTCATGGGAGAGGAACCTAAGAGGGGGATACTGTTATATCCATGCAACATCCCCAGTCTTCTCGTCGACCTTCCGGTAGCTCCGGTAGGTTCCGAGGCTCCGGTAGTATACCGGAGCCTCCGAACCGTTCCGGTACCATCGGGTTTTTACGCAATGAAGGATTACTGAGCGTTTCCCGTTTATCCGTCTTCCTTCCTTTTCACTTATTGTCATACGACTTCTCATCAGCACATCTGACTTGACTTATTGTTAAGAACCACTCTCCTTCCTTTTATGGAATACAATTAGATACTTAGTATAAATACGTCTTTAATATGTCCTGTACGTCAGATTGATAATTGACGTTGCTTGGCTCATTTCCCTTGCACTGAGTCGTCCCCGTTCTCTCCGGTTCCCTCCGGTACTCCGACTCGTCTTCCTCTATCGGGTACCTGCCGGTTAGGGTAGTCGCTCACCCTTGACCCCCTGTGGTGTTGTGATCCTCCTCCGTATACGTTCCGGACCCTCCGGCTCTCCGACGCTCCGACATACCGGAGCCTCCGGTCATTCGGCCATTTACTCTTCGGGTCCAACCCGGCTCGGTATATAACAGCCTCACAGATCTAATCTTGTTTGTTTCAGACTATTTGGTTCTTGCAGTGTTCGCTAAAAACCCCTGATTTTCCAGGGGGGGGGACCTTACCGAGTAAGGTGACAGAGTCTACCAACGACTACTCAAAGGAAGAGTCTCTTCCGCTGCTGCTGGACTTTTCTTCGCTGACGGAAATATGAGCAACCGTTTACAATTCTTTCAGATGTCACAGAGAAAATGCCTCAGCATTTCATGCCAATGTCCACAGTGACACATTCAAAGGTGTTCAAGAACATTGTTTCCTCAAGATTGTAAGGATGTATTCTGCCACTTTGGTCACAAACCTTCTGATATATTCAATCAAAGTTTCTACATAATACCCTGCTCTTCCAAACAGAATGTCGAACCACGCATTAAATCACAGTATATCTCAGGGTCTTGCACAAATCCACTAGGATCTGCTCCCAGGTTAAACATGTTCAAAAATCATCTTGAACGCAATCCTCTCCCTGGCTGCTTCTCTATGGGTACATTTCCATAGATGTCTATCGGTGTCCTTCCCAACCTGTGCAGAGGCTTAAGAAACCAGGTCCTCAACTCAGTGTCCCTAAACTCCACAGTCTACTATTCCAATTTTTGGCCTCTGTTCAGCTCACGACATCAACGAGGGAGGCGAAGATTCTACATACAGTGGAATTAATTCTTGCTGCACATGTTCTTCACTTTGAATCAAAACAAGCAGAGCATATGGCCTCAAGTCGGGTTTTAGAACTTCTTCTTGAGGAACGGGGAAGCTTGTTATTATGGACTTTGACCTTTGGAGGCACTTGAAGCAAAAGACAGATGATTCCAGGAAGAAGAGGCACAAGTGAGATGTTGACAGCCAAGATTGTGGAAACCAGAGGATTACGAGAGGGTTTGCAGACTCAGGTTGTTGTGATCATCTGGACAGTACGAAGGTGTGGTGGCTCCTAATTTGCTACAATATGTTTACCTTGCTGATAACATTGAGTGTATATTCAAATGTGGTCGACTAGCATCATACCTTTGAGGTAGGTTGGATTTTTTATTTGATTTAATTTCGACTGATTTACTCTATTTTTTGACGGTAAGGGATCACGAAAAGAAAGGGAGAAATTCCCCGATGCTGGAATTGTCTTGGATACCTCTGCATCCCTTCAGGGGGTTCAAAACTTCTAGTGTTGCCTAGCTCAAAAAAAAGAAAATGCCCTGAAAATTTGTCACTGATTTTTACTCACCCGTGTACTTATAAGGTAATGACCAGGTGACTGGTCCACTCAAGATATAACCGGGACACATACAATTAGCATACAGTTCAATCATATAGGTGGGCACCATGCAAAGATATCAAGTTTTAGCTAGTCCTCATCTTCACCAGGCTCCCCCTCAACCTCGTCTTCTTCATCATCCTCGGACCTTCTCCATCCTCAGATTCATTGGGATGATACATTAAGCACCTGATATTTTGATCCTTGCAATATTCAACTACCCCAGCCCACTCCTCCTTGGTATTGTGCCAGCGTCTATCATACAACTCTGCATCAACATCGAAAGAAGGCAACATGCCAAATTCAACGTCCAGAATCTCCAAATGTGAGTCAAAGTTTTCTAAAGCTTCCAACAACTCGGTCTGTGTGTTGTCACCGGTGACAAGTTCCAATATCTGCAACGATTGCATTTGCATTTGTTGAAATGCATCACTTGAGATCCCCATTTCATTCCACCGAAGGGTCTCAAGCATTGGACACGGGGAGAATACCGTGGCCCTGCAAGCTCCTAGGCCACATTATAGTTATTGCAACTGTCCTTCTGGCAATGCACCTTCAATTTCAGTGTTTTGATGAAAGAAGCACTGAGGGACTGTAAAATTTGGAAAGTTGGAAGGTACTGTTCCTTCACAGCATCCTGCCAATTGTCGAGAGTGAGTTCAAATGATTTGAGGGACGAACAGGAGGAATCCAGGGCTTTCTTGAGAGAAGTCGCCACCACCACCACCAATTTGTCAGAGGGTCTGTACTGAGTGCAGAAGTCGACTGCCAGAGTGAGACACTGCAGTGGTGTGGGCAGTAAGGGCTCAGGGGAAGTGATAAGGGGATTGTCATCTCGATTTATGGTCAAATGAAGTTCCTGAACATGTTGGAAAGTGTTAAGAAATGTGTTGAGGCTCTTTGTGTGAGGCTTCATGAGGATTGTAAGTTTCTGGACGGAAATATTCTGCCTGGTTTTTTGAGGGCCCAAGGGATGGGAATACTTTTCTATCTCCCGGAAAAGTCTGTCTCCCTCGAAGTGTTGGGGCACAGAGTTGTCAGGGTTCGCAACCCTTCTCGCAGGAGTTGACCCAGAATTGCGGGGATGGCTGCTACCATCTTCCTCGCCTCATCTGTTTTCCCTCTTCTGAGTCACTTCTCTTTCTTTACACGCAGTCTCCGTTCTCTGCACGTTGGTTTGGCACAGGTTTCTTATGATTTCCACAATGCAATGTGTTGGCTCATACAGGATTCGGAACGATAGCTTGTGGATGGATTCTACCCTTGCGGACGGATGTGCCAACGCAGCCGAGAAGGCTTGGAAGATCGGGGGAACTTCCACTTTCTACCAGAATGCAAGAGTCCACGCCATTCTCGTCACTTAGTTACTTCGGCTAATGTTAACTTCGTGACTTTGATGGGAATTTGTGAGTTTGATGGCTTTCTGTCACTCGTGAGTTACACCACCATTTACGCCGGTTGTCAGTGGGATGTTAATTGCCGGATGCCAGCCGGCATCCCATATGTTCCATAAGGGAGATCAGAACAGTGTCCTAGTGATCTCGGCTTAGCGTCAGAATTTCCTGAGATTAGAGCATATTTGCAGCCCCCAAAATTGATGCCCAGATTTCTGCGATCACTCAAAACTTTTAAGCGACGCCAGTGACTGATGTGACCTTGGCGCCGTTTCCAAGTGAGGAGGCGCGTTTTTTGCCCGTTTGGGTGTCACCACTTTTAAGCGATCACTCATCACTTTTGGGATCAAAAGGCCCGCTTAGAAGTTTTGGGGGGGTGCAAATATGCTTTATTAGAGCATATCTGCAACCCCCAAAACGACGGTTTGAGCTCAAAAATGATGGCTGATCGCTCAGAAATGATGAGACCAAAATAGACACCGTGACTGCCAACGGAGACTTGGCTCGGTGTAGTATGCGCTGGAGGTAACACCCGGTCACATCAAGAATCACATCTGTCAAAATTTCCGCTTGAATATAATGGGTGATCGCAGAAATATGAGCTTCAAAAATGGGTGTTGCAGATATGCTCATTCACGGCATATCTTTCAGACATCTGAGGGAGATCTGGCTCGGCCCCCTTCCCTTCTCGTTATCTATAAAAGTCATTTGAACTCCGCTGAACCAAACAATGCCCAACATGAAAAGTCATCCCACTTTTCTCTTCTTCCTCCCACCCCCGCTCTTCCTGCCCGCACCCTGAGCTCTCCCAGGCCCCATTCAATTCCCGTCAAGTTCCATCCTCAAGGTGGCTCAAGCCTTCAAGACTGAATCTAAGTCACACAGTCCTGTTCTTGCAAAGTTCCAAGGAGCAAATTGCCACGCACTCAAGACTCATCAATGATCATCAAGCCCCTCCTTCAAGACCTTTGAAGACCACTGCAAGCTAGGCCCATCAAGAGCTCTATTCTGTGCCGCTTAAAGTTCCCTGAACCATTCACCCTTGCCACTCCCCTTCTGTACATTAGTTTTTCCTCGAGCTCGAGTTCCTTCTTCACATTTCCTTGTTATGTAATAGTCTCCGACCCAAATCCAAATTTTTTTCCCAATCCCAGCTGTATTACAGAATAAAAATGAATTTATGTACTGTCGGGCCCAGAAGTCTGACAAAGATGCCCATCTATACCTGATGGACACCGTGCCAGATGTCGCTGGGATACCCCTCTCGGAAGGTTAACAGGCGATTGTCGTTTTTTATGACCCTGTGACATCCCAGCCGATGTCCGGGACACCAACGCCCAAAATGGCAGATGGGATCTCCGCCTGATGTCCCCACGAAATGGCGGTGTAGTATCGTGAGTTAGTATTCTGGGCTTGTCGAACGGCGACGGCTCGGCACATCACAGATTGATGGATATGCCGAGTTGGCCGGTTAGAGGTTTGGGGTTAGTGGTTTGGGTTAGGAGGTTTGGGTTAGTGGTTAGTGGTTACGGTGGCTAGGGGTTAGTGCTTAGTGCTTAGTGTTAGTGTTAGTGTTAGGGTGAGGGATCTATATAAAAAACACGCTCGACTTGTGTGAAGGAACAGTGATGGCCGATCTTCCGACTTCTTGAACGTACAGCATTGAACTCACGAGCTTTCACAGGATAGCATCAAACTCACAAGCTTTCACAGATTCCCATCAAAGTCACGAAGATTCATAATGCTACGCGAAGCAACTAAGTGACGAAGGTGACTACTATGTACTCAGAATGCAATCCTCATGCGAGGAACGAGCACAATTTGATAAAGTGTCTGTCAAGAGAGACTAAATCCTGGCAGGATTTGTCCAGGACCTGCACACTCCACCAAGGAAACGGAATACAGCCGGTCTTTCTCCATTGTACCAGAAAATATTCTCTGGATCGTTCATCCGCAATTGGAAAACCGTCAATAACTGTTCGTTCGACAACGAATCTGGGAACACCAATCAGTAAACTATCCAGGGAAATCGGAGATCTCCTACTTGTTGTATGATGCATCGCGATAAGAAGGGTCTGAGAACAGGGGAATAACAGAAGAAACTCAAACTCAGGGGTCGGCAACTTATCCGTCGGAGATATCAAGGGCTCATCCGAGACCAAGTTGTATAAGCGCTCAGTGGAGAGCGGCCATAACATTTAAAGACAATAGCGGCCATAATGGCCATCGAAAAAAACAAGACCAGCATTGGAAACAACGATACTAAACTCTGCGCTTTCTCATTAAAAGAAACCGCGACAAAATCAAAATGCATCCGCCTGCGAAAAGACTGAGCCCTGCGAACACCGTGGACCACCGAAAGTTGCCTTGTATGAGTGCACCGCTGAGAGGTTGTCCGGCCATGGCAGCTGCAGCTAATGAAATGATCAAATCAGGGACCCGCAGACAGGTTTCAGCGTATTTACCGGTCAAAGTGAACCAAACGCCCATCCGAAGTCTGAGAAGATATCCAGGAGTGGCATCGAGAGAGGTGAGACTAAAACGAACCCGATTTCACTTCTGTTGTTGGATAGTTCCGCCAACAGAGCCGGTGTCATCGATACAACTAAAATTGATGAGAGGCGAATTGAACGTATGAGGATGCACACCCACAGCCAGCGTTCATCGCACCGTACAATAGCGAAATGGCAATAATGCCTCCAGAATTCGAGACGCCGAGCATGGCCAATACGCACGCCGCGGTCAAAAATGTGACTGGGATGATAACATTGAAGCTCCCAACACGATCGGCAAGAAAGTTCGGAATGAGTCGTCCAAATAATCCGCCGGCATTGACGAAGGAGATCTATGGAAACAGCGACCGTTAAATATTTGCGGTCGATTCGAGGGAGACGCACTGTGTAAAAGGCGATCTTTTCCGAAATGCCCCTCTTAACTGAATATAGTTGAAGATAGAAAACTGCGAACATGAATTAGTTGGTTGAAATGACATTACGAGAGATTTGACTTGGATAAAATAATCCCAGCATGATCAAGATCCCACCGAGCACAAAAGCCATGTACGGGAGGTCCGATAATATCAGGCGCAGCGATGCCTTGGAGACAGCCCGGGTTTCCGGATACCGCGCCCGCATAAGGACATTGGCTACCAGCCTGGAGAATATGTGTGAACGAACCAATCCCCCATATTCATCATGCTGAACACATACATGAGGCCGGTGATCAGGGCAGCGGTCGCGCGGACGCCCACAACGAAGCCGTGATGAAATAACAACCTGTTAAGTAAAATGGGAAATATGATGCCACCAATTGAAGCACCTGTATTATCCTCAGCAGGAAGGGGAAATAGAAGGCAGGTTGGCACACCACTGGTCATTATTCCAATAGCCAAGCCTCGACGCCGGGAAAAATGATGGGCAGCCACACCAAGGGCAGGCAAGAACGTGAGGCCCAACCCAACCCCTAGGCCTACGAACATCAGTTTGGCTTACCCTGCCAAAGTAAGATAAGAACTTTACTCACCAACTCCTTGAGCGAAGAAGACCTGGCTGAAAGGTTAGATAGGAGAACGAATTCGGTCGCAAGACGCACAAGATAATACTGATTCGGCTTCGCGAGGCTGAGGATCCAGAGCGAGGAGCAATAGATGACGGAGCCGACTATCATCAGGTGGTGGCTGTCGATGATGCGTTAGCGCGCCAACGCCGCACAAGAGCTCTCGAGATGTACAAATATCCGGCGTCAAAGGCCTTCCCGACGGGAAGACCGAGCACAAATTGAAGAGCGATCTGGCAGCTTCCTATCCATCTAAGTACCAAAGAGAAGTTCAGTTCAGTTTCGCATCCGAGTCCACAGTCAACTACGGACGCAATTTCTGAGGCACTTTTTTCGGTCATGAATTCTCGAACATAGAAATCTTCAGAAAAGTCAGAGAGCCACAGATAACGTGGGGAATCTCAGGAGTACCTTGGTAGACGCTTTAAGGGTAGCCTGGGTTAAGCCGAAAAGAGGGGGGGTCGTAGCCTTACCCATAGGCGTTGAAGTACCTAATATGATTTAGAATTGTTCGAGCAGCCGCAGAGGACAGTATGTTACCCAAGCCCAGCGACATAGACCATAAATCCACCAGCAACAGTCGCCCACGCTCGCAATCCTCCGTCGGGAACTTCTTCGCCCTGTGACTCGTTGCATTTCACCATCATTTCGGGCGGTGTCAGGCCAGTAATGGTGGTCGAAAGAGGTTAGAGATGGAGTGTTTTTCAACCACAAGGATACGTGGTGGGAGACGGTGAGGTTTGGCGGGGTTGGCGCGTTAAATGAGGTCCAAAATAGAAGGAAGCGACGAATCTATTTAGCAGGGTGATGGTTATGTACGGGTGTCATTATCAGCGTACATTCGGCGGGATGCAGCGTCTGCAACGCGTTTCGCTTCTACACTCGACGATCGATCAGCATGTGGTGGAAGTGGAAAGATATCTCTTTTGACTTTATCTCTGAAAAGATAATTCTTTTGACTTGGGGGCATATTTTAACCGTCCGCTCATAACTCGGCGTGCGTTAAAGGAACTTTTGGGGGCCGGATCCAGCAAACTCAATCACATCAGTGGTATTGGTCAAGCTCCATTTAAGTGTCAGGGGATACAGATACAAATGAAGCATTCTTGAGGTTCAGGGGCACTTTCTCGTGTTTCTGTGAAGATGGCCTGGCGGCTTCTCTACAGCTGGGCGTGGGACTGCGAGCGGAGTGAGAGCTAGACAGTTGAAAGAGCTAGAGGAGGAACGATTCCCGGGGAGAGACGATTGTGACATGAGCCGGAGCGAAGTTAACAGGACAGTAGAGCAACTTTGGTCGTCGAGTGGACAGGGGTTCGGTGAGAAGCATTGAGTGGCAGTGTTGAGAACGAAGGGTCTTCGCCGCCCAGGACCGACCTTCTGCGTCCGAGGTACAGATGACTCGTCTCCCGCCCTTTGGAATTCCAATGAGGAATGCAATGCCGGAGAGGCCAGAAAGGAACTTGCAGCCTTGCACATTGCCTCAATGAAGGCTCAAATTACCCTTGTTTACACGTTTCGGAAGGTCAAGTATGACTTCTTCCCAACGGAGGCTGACCAAGGACTTGAGGACTCACCGGGACGGTTTTGGTTCAACTTCAAGGGTTTAAAAGTTTTCAGTATAAGTGCCCACTCAGTGAAGCATTGGAGCACGCTGTGGCTGTAGAGGTCGGAGGTGAAATGAAGGTAAAGCTTCCGAAGAACGGACTGAAAAGTTTGCCACGTCCAGGCGTTCAAGTTGTGGTTGACGTTTAGCTGAGAGTTGTGTTGTACTACCCACAGAAGCTAGCAAGGCCATACACAGACATCGCCTAGACTCGAGGCAGTCGCTATTTAGACCGGGGGAAATTGATGACAGTCGATCAATAGGCCGGGCGAATAGCGACTGGAGCAATCTAACCGGTTGCTAGTACGGTCGGGAGTTGCCGATGTAGGTTGTTTTGACTTAGAAAAATTTCGTTAAATCGAAAATTCAAAGTCTCTCAACCAAAGATCTGAGGAGACAGTTCTTTCCCAGATGGCATCAAATGTATATTCCATTGATATTGGGGTTTTAAAGAGCGATGGGACTTTACTAGAATGCATTTACTTGCCAAATCGTAGTTTGTTCAACTTTGTGCCGCCTGCGGCATCACTTCCATCACCTTGGCATCTTCCGCATCATCGCATCACTGGAGTATTTTTAGTATGGTCGGTTTATTCGCAGCTTTGTTGTTCGCCTACCACACTTGTACGCTGCATATTCTATGAGGAAACCCAAGAGAAACAAGCTATATGGATCTCGGAAGAGAACTGTCTCCTCAGATTTTTGGTTGAGAGATTTTGAATTTTCGATTCAACGAAATTTTTCTAAGTCAAAACAACCTACATCGGCAACTCCCGACCGTACTAGCGGCCGGTTAGAATCCTCCAGCCGCTTCGCCATCACTCCTTGATCGACTGTCATCAAGCGTTCAGTGCTGGCGTGCGGCTGGTTCGAGCCTAGACATCGCCTCAGATCTGATCGATCAAACGCTCGAGCTTGACCTAAGCTCGGCTTGACCTCAAAGGCTCAATTGTAGCCACCGGGGGCCTTCCACGTTCTTATATGTAAGGTCTTTGATCTGCGATAGAGTAGCTGAACCCAATTGAGAATTCAGACACTATGCTTCATGTTCAGCAAATTGACCGTGACTTCAAGTTAGGACCTGATTCATTGACACCGTTAATCCACGCAAATTTTTGTCCGTCAGATGCCCAACTTAAGAATGCCCGGGAGATTTTATTCCAGGCGGAAAGGACCATAAAAACCATGCAACTTGAGCTCGCCCAGCTGGATGGAGCGGGAGACAGCCTTTCCGACTCAGTCTACGCAGATCGGGTGGGGCTCTGTCTTTGGGAGCAGAGTGCCGCGGAGGGGCGTGCGACGCAAATGCGATTCATACTCTCTCCCTGGCGTCGTCTTCCACGGGAACTTCAAACCGAAATCTTCCTGTTGTGTGTCTATGAACATTTGGATGCCGCCCCGGCAACAAACAGGGCACCCCTGCTGCTCCTCCACGTCTGCCGCTCGTGGCGTGCTGTCGTCCTCGGGACACCCGAAATATGGACCATGATGTGCTACCACATTGACCGCGAGGAAGATATCCGGTTCATTGAAAACTGGATCAGCCGCAGCGGGGTGTATCCACTGCAGCTACGCATAACTGCCGCTCTGCCTCGTCAGGCGGGAGACAGCCTGGGCGGGCCTCCCAAGTTGTTCGGGAAAGTCAAACAGCTCGTCGAGAAACACATGCACCGTTTGCAAACCCTCCGTCTCGACATGCCGCATGACTACTCCGCGCTTCTTCTACATGGCGCACCGCTCCTATACGCCCTCGAGTTCGATGCCAATCTTTGGAAAAGAGGCGCCCTGTGGAACCGCGATCCGCAGCCCCAGTGGGGCGTCAATTCCCTGCCCGCACTGCGTCAGTTGACCTTCCGTCCAACATGCAAACCGTCCTACAGATTTCCCTGGCGGCAGTTGACGTCTCTGTCCTTGCTCGGGGAGATGATGCCGCAGTCCACGCTCCAGATCCTGTCGCAATGCCCTGCACTCATCACATTTCGCTTGAGCTTCGTCGGCTTTTTGCCCTATGCGGCTGGCCACGAGACCACAGCTATTTTGCCGGCCCTTCAAGAGCTCTACGCATCGAGCTCTTCGCCCGTCCAGGAGCAGGCGATCGAGACGGTGTTCTCCGCGCTCACTTTACCGGAGCTGCGTGTCTTGGACATCAGGGCCAGGACGCTATACTCGTTTGACACGATTGGCCCTCTTCTACAGAGGTCTGCATGCCATCTCGACAAGCTATCCATCGACGCAGAGGACGTGGATCAGTTGAGCATCCTCCAATACATCCGCTCAGTGTCCGGCACTTTGACCTCGCTCGCGCTACGGGTGCGCGGAGCGGAAATAAAGAGCTACGGAAGTCTCCTTCGGTCGTTGACCCTCGTCACGGATCTCGGAGGGGAGTCTCTGTGTCCCAACCTGGAGACCATTCTTCTCGCTGGTGTGTCGTGGATGCCGGACGGCCTTTTGGCCGATATGGTGGAATCCAGGTGGCGCGGAGGCAAGCGGTCGGTACTCAAGCGCGTCGTCTGGCCTAACTGTAGGTTTTCGCACGCCGAGCATACGGGGCGGCTGGAACGTTTGAGGGACGAGGGGTTGGAGATTTATAGTCTCTCTTGACAAACGATTTACAGATGGCCGGTTTAAGAACAAAGCCATTTTTTTTATTTTCAATTTTATACCCATGTTGTAGTGTAACTGAGTGTATAGCATCTCTCGAGCAAGAGCAAGCCGATCCAATAATATTCGTTCCGCACTTTTTGATCGGCGATTTACACGATCTTCTTTCCAACCACCAAGGTCTGTCTTTTCTGCACTTTTTCCCGCCGACCGCGGGCTTACTTCGCGGCGGTGCGAATCCTCACGGGGAAAAAGATCCCGTCGTACCCGACCTTGGTGACTATGAGCGCGAAGTCCAGGAAGAGTGACTCAGGCTGGCAGATCCACACCGCAATCCACAATCAATAGTCCAGGGTAGGTCGGTCTACTGCCGACTGATGTCATGCGACGCTGCAATATGGGACCGTATAAATAGTGCTCGCTGCAGGTCTATCCCTTATTGATTCACGATTCAATTCGTGAAGGTTTGCGCGCGGTGCACGCGGTCGCCACTTCTATCAGCCATATTGAGACCCTCAAACCTGGGTCCGTCTTGCTGTCCATTCGCGTGGAGGAGGACGCGGCAGACACACCCGTGCCGTTTGTCTTTCCCAGGGGAAAGTACATTATCGTGCGTCTACGTCTTCGCCTGCAAGATCCTCGTTCTGATGAGGCGCAGGTCGGGGTTCCTGGGGCCTTTACGGGAACATGCCACGCGCAGGTTCCTGAATACATCGAACAGCTCGAGGCCTTCAACGCAAAGGGCGTAGAACAGATCGCAGCCGTGGCCGTCAACGACGTCTTTGTCCTCAAGTGTGTGTCCCTGGGTGACTTGCCATCTAGAATCTAAACTCGGTGCAGAGCATGGAAAGAGAGCCTGGCTCCAGGCGGCACGGGTAAGGGGCTCCTCTCCGTTTATCCAGAGGCCTTACGTATTATGCACGACCAGCTGTTCGCTTCATCTCGGACGACGGCGGCGCGTTCATCACTGCCCTCGGGCTGCTTTTTGATGTCACACCCGTCCTGGGGGGCGTGCGCTCCAAGGTGCGCGTTTCAGCTACCAGTTGCTGCATGTCCTCGCCCTGAGGCTATAGTGCTACGTGATCATTGCGAACGGGGACAAGGTCGAGAGTGTCGCCGTTGAGCAGGTGCCAAGCCAGCTCACCGTCACTGACGCGAAGACTGTTCTCGCGCAACTCGGGTAATTTAGCGGCGAGGAAGACCCAGCGAGGGATTACAATGTTTCACGTCGGGTAGATGCTAGTGTCAGCAGCTAGTCTCCCGTAGCCACAAGATTTCAATGAAATATTTGTGAATGTCTGCCGCCGCCATGTGTGGATTTCCGGCACTCTAGATCTTCAGGATGCCATTGAGTCTATCGAGGAAAGTGTGGGTACAGAGGTTTCACGTCGCATTGAAAACGCGCACTAACCCTCTGTATTTTAGCAGAGCCTTTAGTCGAGCTCCTCCCCGCTTCGAACAATGAGCGTGTACGATGTCGAGCTCGTTCCGCAGACCATATTATTTTCATCCTTCAACTGAGGACACCCCGGTAACTAGCACCCGCTCGGTGCATGTACTCCGCTCGCCAGTACCGCACCCTCGTCGACATCACCTCGAATTGAGGGACCGCAGATTTGAACCTATGGAGGAGACCTATGAGCGCTGAAGGTGCCCGAAGTGCCTTCGCCTGTCCAGTTCTGGCCCCCTTCTCCCCGCTAAGGGACGCTTGAGAGCATACCCCGGACCTGGCGTGCGGCGATTACGATAAGCGCGCGCGCCCTCGCGTAGGCGTGCCCCGCACGGCGTTTTCTGCTGGACGCTTTTCTGCGGGATCCCGACCTGCGATTTACCATTGGCAAGGCTTCCCATGTACGCCGTGCTTTCCGACCGGTCGCACATCCCGCGCATTCGGCCCATAGTGGTCCGGGACGGCTGCTGAAGGCCTGGGCCTCAGATCTCAGAACTGACAGCGCGCTGTCACAGGAATAAATTAGTCTCCCAGAGGCAGACGTCGATAGGTCAAACCTTCGCAACCTCAGGATAAGATCAAGGAATATCCTGAGGCACGAAGGTTCAAGGGAATTGGCCGACGCCTACCTCCGGGAGACTAGAATAAATATATTATACATATATGGTGTGGTGTTCGGGCTTTCATATACCTCAGATCCTTACCGTCACCCAGGGCAGAGGTAAACACGGCGTGGGCATCGGCGTCCCGAGTTATGCGAGGAGTGAAGATAGTATGAGCGCGAGT
This sequence comes from Mycena maculata, assembly GCA_029448575.1. Lineage (NCBI taxonomy): Eukaryota > Fungi > Basidiomycota > Agaricomycetes > Agaricales > Mycenaceae > Mycena > Mycena maculata. The sequence continues at coordinate 110,702 of JARJLG010000187.1, forward strand.
CAAGCTGGGCGATATTATATGGCGGTATCTGGTACGTAAGCATAGTCTAGGGCGGGAAGAAATCTGCTCTGTTTTGTTGTGGGGGGATATATGTGCAGCTTCCAGAATCCAGAGTGTCCGCGAGCCACGATAAACGACTTGGCACCCGAAAAAAGACCGTAAGTGCTGGTTTCCATAGGCATTCGCACGGAGTGGGCTTTTTATAGGCATTTTACAGGGGGATCGACAGCTTCGCAGTGTACGGACGGGGATATGTAGGAGGGAGATGAAATGACGACCATCTGATTGCCGGTTGCGGTGGCGGCGCGACCGCTGGAGGACGCACGCTAGTCAAGGAGATGTATGCCGACGACGCTAACGCCGCTGTGTGTGGGTCCAATTTCTTAATCTGAGGGGCCGATACTCGGCCGCAAAGTGAATGATGGGACTGATTTCACAATGGACACGACTACGACGGATTTCCGGTCGGAGAACCTGAGGCGTGCGTATCCCGAAGGGTCCGGCGCCAAGACGGTAACTTAGCGCGCGGTGTCAAAACCCACGGCGAGGCTGCAAGCATTGGAATTGACCCGCGCATCTTTGATTTACGGGGAGGAAAGATCGTTCGGGCCGCCGTTCTGGACCGGGCTGTGTCTGTCGGGGACGACCGTTTCGTCGATAAGAGACTGTAGCCAAGCCCGGCAGAGTGCGCAGAGAGAGGACTAGATGTAGGTTGCCTGCAGACTGCCCAAGAGTCCGGTTCCCGGATGAGGCGGTGGTACTTGACAAGATTGAAATAAGAACATGATTTGCAACTGTTTTGTCGGTATCTCCGTTTTCAGTGTCTCGCGCGTTGATGGTTTCCTGTCAGCCTTCGCCGGTCTACCACTAACCACCTGGTCGAACTGGTGTCCCAGGGCTTTCTGTCTTTTCCCTTTGCTTTTTCCCAGCAGTGGCGGCTCTTATGTCTTCAAAGGTACGTCCTCGAGGCCTTACCCCCGCCCCCGTCGGCGTGTCTTATTATTGGTGCGTTTAGAGCGCCAGTCGCAAACTGTCAGGGCCCGGTGCCGTTTCATCTCTTAAATCTACTCTTCACGGCGGGGTATCCGATTCTCTTCGTCCCCGCATTCAACGGCCAGCTATGAACTTCGGGCCGCTTGCAACTCTGTTCACGTTTCTCGTTCTGTCCTCTCTTGTCTCCCCATGTCGCGCCCAGACCAATAGAATATTCCAGTGGTCGTTCTCGGGGAATGTGCGTCTCTTCGCTGCCGTGGACGAACCGGGGCTGACGGAGACCACAGGAACTCTCCTCCGAACTGCCGTCTTGTCGATCCTTCTCGATCACGGTCAAACCCTTCAACGCCAGTGAGGATACCACAGGCGTGCCCCCGTACTACATGATGGCCTTTCCCGTCAATGGCACTCCCACCACTACCTTGATTGGTACAGACGAGAGCAACTTGGCCTGGACGGTGGACCAGCCGCTCGGTACGTCACTCTCCTCTCACATCGATTCCCTCTCATATCCGTTCAGGCAGCCAGCTGCTGTTGGATGTCGTTGACTCTACGGGAAGTGCTGGGGGCATTCCGCCAAATCTCTTCACAGTGGTTGGTGAGTATCCCAAGCGCTTAATTTAAAGCTTATATCAATGACGGAGCGACGAAACAGCGGGGCAGACGACACAGTGTATTCCTGCGGCGTCGACAGACCCACCGTTTACCGTAACGGCGAATGTGACGACCACGATCGAAACCTGCCAGCCCTGGGGGCTCACGATCACGGGCGGTACTCCCCCGTACAACCTGACGCTGGCAGCGCTGAACTCACCGGTCGTTACAAACGTCACTATGGGTAAGCCAACAGTCATTTTACCCCAATCTTGAGTTAAAAGGATATCATTGCCAGGTCCACTGGATAATGCATTTACTTTCATTGATCGGGCGGACCCAGGTACCCAGCTCATCGGTACGTGCTAATCATCAATCCACTCGTACATATGCAGTACTAAGACGAAAATCGATAGCTGCCATTAGCGACTTGTACGTTCTTGTCTCGTCTTCAAGTTGATCAGCTGACTCGGTATAGAAATGGCCGATGGGCTAGCGGCACTCCAATCGTAGCGACTGCAGGAAATACAAATGTTAGCTGCATAGGATTGGTCAGTTCCAGCGGAAATGCAACAGTGATCAAGGAGCAAGAGCAAGCTGCTCAAGCTGCTCTAGCATCGGCAGCATCCCGCAAGAAGACGGGTGTGATCGCTGGCGTTGTCGTGACCATCGTGGTGCTACTTCTCTTGGGCAGCGCAGGGACCTTCTTGTACCTACGGCGGCGTAAGGTGCAGCAGACAGCACGGGAGATCTCGCCCCGACAATTCGAAGGGGGACTCGATGGTGCCAACGGCCCCCAGCCGTTCGAGGAGACCGGTGGGCAGATCCTGTCAATCAACGCTTTCATCTCCCCTGCCTCCCCCACTCAACCTCGGTCACCCAAAAGTCCTGACGCCACCACTGTCTCACATTCCAACGCCTCAGCGTCGACTGCTCCGTTCGACCGCCGACGCTTAATGGGCCCAGGCAGCGATGCCCCCTCCATCTCATCTTCTGGGATGAGCGTCCGCAATCCCGGCAACCCCGACCGCCCTGCGTTCACGAATTTCCCCACAGCGTCTGTGCGGCGATCCGCCAAGGAGATCGAAGCAGGGCTGGCCACGGGCAACTCGATGCACTCTGACCACTCGGACGCCCCTTCCGACGGCAGCTCCCGCCCGCTGGTAGAGCGAAGTCAGTCGGCAATGGTGCCTGGTGCGAGTGCGGGTCCGAGTGGCCAGCGCGGGCCCTACCCCGTACGCTCGGCGTCGGTCGGCGCGTCCAACGCCTCCCTTGGGCAGGAGATTATCTTCCAGCACCAGGACGCAGGCGTGGTCCGCGAGCTGCCGCCGCCGTACGCAGACCGCGGAAACCGAGATCAAGAACCGTGAACAACGTGTGAACGTTGACCGCCCACATTCGTTTTGTACTGTTATCATAGCCCACTCTGCTCGTTGGCCAATGCTTTTTTTTCGCTCCTTTCAGTGCGATTTTTTGTTTCCTCGTTCTCTTACAATTGTAAAGCCTAGGTAATCCGGTCGCGGTGCCTTGTGCAGTTTATGTATGTGTTGTAGAATTTGTCTTGGAAGAAGATGTCTGCTCATCACATCGCGTAGATCGGCCGTGATAGTATCTTAAAAGTGACTGTAGATAATGCAACTATATACCAGACAGAATCATGACAGGTGGCAAAACATCAGATGCAGGTACCTGAGGACGTCGCTAGTGCGGAATAATGTTGGCGCGTCGACATGCAGCCAACCCAAGTCCGAGCTAACTGGGCCATGGATACGACGCGCATTCCCCAGTCTGCACTTATTCCCCGCTATTGGATAAATTTAAGACGTCGATCATATGATGGATCTGTCTGCACATCGCCGTGTATACAAGGTCTAAAAAAATTTGACCCCGCGTTCTGAGCTATTTATTCTGCGGCTTCCCAACCGTCAAGCAAGACAGTTCCGCGCCTATAAAGAATACATTGAGGGAGCTGATTGTAGGGCGCACCGCACCCCCGAATCGACGAATCAAGGTTCATGCGGCGCAGATACAGTGGTATCGCCTCCCGCGAGGGCATGGCCCAACCAAGGCATATTATCCCGAGTCTGATCAGTGTCGTGTCCAGTAGACGGAGAAGCGACTAGCAACACGGAAGGATGGCTCATCCCCGTCCCCGTATTTGAATATGCACGTCCGTGATGCGGCGGGGAAGGATCACACGAGCCCTCCGTGGGTGGGTCACCGTGCTGGTGCGCTCTACCGTGCGTCGTAAGACTCAGAGCGCCTGAAAACATAGAGACGAATCAGCTTCTGGGGAGCGCATGCGGAAATATCAAGGATTGCACAGGAACTGAGATCTCGTCGGCATACCTAGAGAGACCAATAGTGTTCAAAGCAAGCATCATCGATCCTTGAGAGCTTCCCTGGCCCTAGATATGAAACTGAGATGGTTGAGGCGCGGAAGTAATGCGCCACGTACGCCTCTGGTAGCAGTGGCGTTCAACATCTGCGTCTACTAGACGTCTCTTTGCAGCAATGGGACGCATATTCCCAGTCCTCAAATTGTCCAGCAGAAGGCAGATGATTACCAGTCGCGCCCGAGAGACGATCATGATGTCAAGAAAGCCGCCGCATCATCCCTCACAAGAGGTAAGACACGATCGCGCGCAGCCCATGAAGACACTTTGACCGCGAAGATGACCGCTGAATCGTGCGCCAGTCGCAGACTGAGGAGGCTGAGGGAGGCAACGTAGAGCAGGCCGAGAAGTAACTTCATCATGGGGTGGGGATTCCGCCAGGAACAGGGTTATCTGCTTTATAGGACACGCCGGCATGGGCGGGTTCCCGCTATCTGCGGTCCGCGTTATACCCTCTGCCGGTGCTAACGCAGACGTGGCGCGACGTGGAGGTGAAGACCTCGGCCACGTGAGTCGTGGTTCAAGTTGAAGCAAGAAAATCGCAGCAGGAAAACTATGGGAATCCCCGCAGCGCATCCGGTGGACAGATTTATAAAAATAGGAGGATTTCTGGACGAAGACCAGGTACCAGGACAAGAAGAATACCGGACCCGATGCTTCGCGCGTGTGGAAGTTTCATGTAAATTTGCGGCGGAGGAATCGTATGCATGGATGGCCCATGAAGCGACCCGTGAATTCAGGATGCAGGAAAGACATAGTGTGAGTGCGATCTATATGGATGCCTATGGATGCTGGCGATGCAAAAAAGTTGCCATCCAAATTGATAACCGTGAGGTTGACAAGTCGAACAGAGCCTATAGATTCTGGATAATTGAAGAACTTTCAGAACCGTATGCACGTAGAGTCAAGAGGCCATTTGAACTTGAGAATTAGTCAGTCGAGACGAAAGTAAAGACAAAAGAGTTGAACCTGAAGGCTTTGGCACCGGAACGAAACACGAACAAACAACACTGTCTTCAATTGAATGGGACTGAATGGAGCCATCCCTGAGTGTATTCGAGCTCGTTTGCGAAAATCTACGCTCCATCGGCGCGCTCACCATTGAGGAATTCCTCTCCGCCGGACCTGAAGAGCTCGCTAAACCTGATGCGGCCCACGACTCCCCGCACAACATTGCCCCCAGCCCTGCGTCGGTCCCCTCTGGCTCAGCAAGCTCAAAGAACACGCCTCCTCCTACTACTGTCACGGCAGATACGACGCAGAATGTTGCGCGATTGCACCACACCGCCCAACGCGCCTTCGGTCAATCGAATGGTCTGAAATTTGAGTTCCTGGAAGAGGCCGTGGACAGTAATTGCACTTCCACTTGGATTCATACGGAAATCTCATGCGGAGGTCGCAGAAAAACAGTGCATCCTGACGATTACACGCCCGGATGGGTCTGTCAGGTCGTACAAATCGAACCCCACATTCCGCCGCAAAAATGACGCGAAGGCGCAGGTGGCGACCATCGCGATTGAGCACGGCGCGCTGGATTTCATCATTCGCGGGGATTCTGATGCGTTGAAGGCGAAGAAGGGTGTACTGCTTGCTCCGCTTGGGGAGAAGGATAAAGATAAGCAGCAGCCGGTTGCGTCGACGTCCAATATATCTTCAAATACGCGGAGCGGAAAGAGATTTGTGCCCGAGGCGGGGACGCCGATGCCGCGGTACGACGAGATCGCGGCCTGCTGCAGGAAATGGCGGGGGACGCTGGTGTATCCGTCTTGGCTCGATTTCGACACATGTAACAGTGCGTTATTTTTCTACGCTTCAACACAATTCAGATCCTGACGACGCTGATAGAACATGGCGCCGTTTTGAAAATTCAGCTGGCGCCCCATTGTTATCGCGTCTATTCGTGCGATCCGACCTTCGACAGCCCCTCAACGGCGCGAGAGCATTGCGCAGAAATTGCGGTGACCGAGGGCGTCCTCGAGTTCATCAGACACGGGAATGGCCAAACGGCACCGCAGTCAGATCTGACCAAACCTTCCCTGCCTCACGCACGGCAGATCGGGTCGGCGCGGTCGCTTCAGCGCGCGCTTCAGCTGTTCTACGAGGAGCTGCCCCGGCCGTTCGAGGAACCGTTCGGGGACAAGACCGCGTCTGAGATCAACGCGCCTGGCTGGCTTAGCAATATCCTTGCGAGTGCCAAGGGTGCACGCTTCACCTCCGAATTCTATTCCTTTGTGACGACCAGTGACATCTCACCGCGTCTCAGTGAGTCCAAAGCTGATCAACTACTGCGACCGCGCCTGATTGCGGCCCAGTGTACGGGTGTCTTCTCCGGCTCAAACGGCCTGGAGAATGTCGGTCCTACCTCGCGGAACCTCAGTTCGCCTCGCAGAAAGACGCCAAAGCTGCGGTTTCGCTACTCGCGCTGTCGCAAGGAGCCGGCAAATACATCCGCGAAGTCGGTGCTGTCGTGGAGGCTCGCATTATGCGGGAAACGCGCAACTTTGTAGCGAGCTCCGTATTTCCCTGCCTCACGTCGGAGACGCAGCGTCTCGGCGGGCCTGCTCCCAAATTCGAATCCTACACGGCCGACGATGGTGAGGGATGTCTGTGGATCGGCCTTCTTCCGCTGATTATCACTAGCTTTTGGCTGCACCTTGCTTGTGGCCCTCAAACCGAACGCTGCCGAGTCTGAGCGGCGGCAGTACACCGTTCCGGCGGAGTATCGTTCGAAGGCGGACGCGAAGGTTGCCGTTGCGTACCTGGCCGCCGAGCAGGGCGTCTTTGACTTCCTGCGCTTCGCGGGCCAGCCCCTTCCACCTGGGCACGCCCCGTCGTTCAGCGTCCAGGACAGCGTGCCTCGGATCGCACAGAAGGGGAAGGGGAAGAAGAGGAAGAATCGTGAGCAGGGCCCGCCGGCCAAGAAGGTGAAGATGGAGCCCGACGCGGGCGATCTGCCCACGAGGCCTTTCCCCTCGACGTCCCGGTTCGCGGTCCTTCCGCCGAGGCCGGAGGGCGGTATGGCGTCTGGATCTACAAAGCCGATATCTGCTTCGTCTGCTCCCGCCATCCGACCCACGGGATGGCGGACCATCCAAGCACCCCGGAAGTCCACGGGCGATGTCGACGCGTTCCCCAGTCCTTCTTCCAGTCTCGAGGATGGAGAGTTGCCGCGCGATGATTTGCATTAATCTCTGTCGTCTCCAGAGGTGGATTTATTGTAATACAAGGTGTATCTACTATGATACGGAATGAAAGCTTTAGGCGAATTTCGATCGCGAAATGTGTCACGCGTCGGTCACCATCACGCACATACGCGTTCCCTCTTACTTTCATGGACCACTTTCCTCTCAACTGGGGTCGCCCTGTAAGTTACGCCGAGGCTGCAGGGGCATTCTAACATGGCATGCAGCGAAACGATGCGGTGGACTCGTACAGCACGTACCCGATAACCCAGCGGCCAAACCATGCACCGAAAGACGCCTTTTCAGCTGGCATACAACACACCCAGCAGCCCATCGTAACCGGGACCAGCGTACTTGCCATTAAATTTAAGGACGGCATCATGATGGCCGCCGACAACCTCGGTAGGCCCAAACATCCAAAACGAACTGCTTGTATATTGAATTCTTCGCTTAGCATCCTACGGCTCGCTCGCGCGCTTCCGCGACATCCAGCGTCTGCATGCGGTCGGCGAGCACACCGTGCTTGGTGCGGGCGGCGATATGAGCGACTTCCAGTACATCCAGAGCATTCTGGACGAGCTTATGATCGACGAGTTCGCCGCGGGGGACGGGCATGCGCTCGGCCCCGCCGAGGTGCACAACTATCTCTCCGAGCTCATGTACGCGCGCCGCTCGAAGATGAACCCGCTCTGGAACGCGATGCTCGTCGGTGGGTTCAAGGACGGACAACGGTGCGTGACACGCATTTCTTATTCTAATCTAGAGAATTAATGTGGGCGTAGGTTCCTGGCGTATGTGGATATGCTGGGCACGACCTACTCGGCGTCGACGCTGGCGACGGGGTACGGCGCGCACATCGCGCAGCCGCTGCTGCGTCGCGCTGTCGAGGGCCGCGAGGACACCCTGGACGAGGAGGAGGCGCGCAAGATCATCGAGCAGAGCATGAAGGTACTCTTCTACCGTGACGCGCGCAGTCTGGACAAGGTGCGCCTTCTTCTTTTCTTCATTGTACCCCGTCTTCAATCCATTTTAGTATCAAATCGCCACGATTACTGCAGCGGGTGTGCACATCTCTGATTCGCTTCAGATCGAGACGTCTTGGTCGTTCGCGGAGGGCTTACGGGGGTATGGCGCGCAGACACAGTAGTTTCTGTAACTGAAAATTCAAAGTTGATGCGTTTTTTCTCCAGTACAAGGCTGGTCCACGCTTTGAATGTTCTCTTTAGAAATCTTTCCTGCCGCGCTTTCTTTTGCTACGGACACTCGTGTTTTAAGTATGTACATATTACTCGTATTCTGCTTCGCTTCTGCTCTTTCATTTACTTTCCTCCGTCTTAGATCTGCGCGAGAATCGTTTTGGCATCCGTGACGGTGAGCTGGCTCGGGACCTGCTCAACGGCGACGGTCTCGACCTTGTCCCCGTTCGCGATGATCACGTAGCGCTAAGTTTAGAGTAAGCTCAAGGAAAGGTGGGGATGTCAAGTCAAAGCCTATGTACCTTGGAGCGCACGCCGCCGAGCACGGGTGTCGCATCGAAAAGCAAACCGAGGGCTGTGGTAAACGCGCCGCTGTCGTCTGAGATGAAGCGGACCGCTGGCGACGCGTAAGTTGAGTATGCTTCTGCGAAATTGGATGGAAATTAAGCATTACCTGTCCCGCTTGGTGCGAGGTTCTCTTTCCATGCTCTGCGCACATATCAGGTTTTAGATCGCAAGCATCCGTGGGGGTACGCACTTGAGGACAAAGACATCATTAACGGCCACGATTGCGATCTGTTCTACGCCCTTTGCTTTGAAGGCATCGAGCTGGTTGATGTAGCCAGGGACTTGCGCGTGGCACGTTCCCGTAAACGCCCCAGGGACACCGACCTACACCGTTTTAGCACAGCTCGATGGCAGAGAGTAGACGCACGATGATGTGCTTTCCTTGGGGGAAGACGAACGGGGCGGGCTTGTCTGCCGCGTCCTCCTTCACCGGGACGTCAGTTGGTAATGTCGACCCGGGCTTGACCGTCTCGAGGTGGCTGGGGCCGGCGCCGACAGAGGTGGCGACCGAGGTCACAGTGCGTATAGCTTCAGAGATGATAGACATGGTCAATAAGAGAGATGGATGGAGTGACTATTTGTACGGAACGGATCAATTGAGTTGAATCTTACCCTGAATGTGCTGGCGTGCGGGGTGGAGAATTGGTTGACGGCTGGGCCAGAGGACGATCCTCGAGCATGCGGTGGCCCGGAGTCTTTGAGAGGTAACGGAGCGGAGCGCTGCTGCAGCGGAAGGAGGCCTCATGGTTGTGGTAAAGAAAGAGGAGTTTCACATTCCATGTTCAACGATGACCTACTCATTTCCTTGACCGACGACGGAATCCGAGACCTTTTATGCATTAATTTGCAGACTTGGATGCACACCTTCCAGACCCAAAGGCACCTTAAAGACACTGCAATGCGACGAGTGCAGCACGGAAATTGCATCAAGTATTGCATCATAAACAATGCAAGTTTTCATTCATCTTCATTCATAGGATATTCAAAATTTAAAAGCCCGGGAATTTCCTCGCCTGATCTCGCCCGTCTCGACAGGAGTCTCCGCCTTGATGGTCTTGACCGCGGAAGACACCGCAGCGGTCGCATGGGCAGTCGCTGTCAGCGTCGCGGCGGTCGCCGGAACACCCACGACCTTCGCAGTTCCCGCGGCGAGACTCGAGCACGCGCCGAGGTTGACCCACGCCCCAGCAACGCCTCCAGGGACCTCTAGATATGACATTGGAATCGTGAACAGGCCACTGACAGTTATAAATTCTACGTACCGTCGTCGCTCCACTGGTTCGACTGCCACAAGTCGCTGTTGTATGTGACTTCAGATCCACCAACGTACTTCGCGCGATTGGTCAGCTCGCAGTCACTGGAAACAGAATCCGCGCACCGCTACTGTTGAAACCCAAGCCGCTACACCAACACAGTTTCCGATGGCGACGGTCGACGTCGTTGAAGTCGTCGTGGAGGTAGTCGAGGTCTTCGTGGTAGTAGTCGTAGTCGTAGTCGAGGTCTTCGTGGTACTGGTCGTAGTCGTAGTCGTCTTGGTCGATGTCGTAGATGTCGATGTCGATGTCGATGTCGTGGTACCGCCGCCGGCCGTGGTGATGAGATTCTTAATCTGCATGTCGTATCTGTCATTCGCTACATGCAATGTTAGCAATGTGGAGTTCAGGTATCCGAGGGCGGCGTGCCATATGCCTGCGACGCATCCCTGGAACCAAGAATCAGGTAAATTTCGGACGAGGGGTGGATATGTACCAAAGCATGATGCCGCCAAAGCTGGAATACTCGGCGCGCGTTGCGATAGCGATCGCGCCCAAAGTCGCTGCGTCGACGTAGGAGCCCGAGTTCGCGGCCGCCTCCGCTGCCGGGGCACCTATTAGATCATATAAGATGGGCACGAGGAGTGAGAAGCCAAGAAATGATTCGAACCTATGAAGACCTTGACATTAGGATTCGGGGAAACGGTCTTCGCCCAGTTATCCCAGGTTGAGAAGTCCCAGTCCTGATTGAAGCAGGTGAGGTCGGTCGTATACCCAAGAAGAAAAAAGGCCGTGCATTGGGATCCGAGTATGCGGACACGCCACTGTTCATTTTGAATGGTTAGGATTGCGAATCCAGGATACCGAATGCTTGCCAATAGTTACTGGCGAATATATAGTTAGAAATCGAGAATACGAGATGTTTAAAATCTCACTTGTAAAATTGCACAAACTTGTTTAGGCGCGGTTCGAGTCAGTTGTTCAGTATTACACTTAGGGACGTACCACCGCATCGAACCTTGGCGGCGGAGACGATAAGTTGAAATAGAATCAGGATCACGTTGAGAGACCCACCCAACAGCATTGATGGCTGATCCGATGTAGGCGTCCGGATAAGGACACTGAGGGGCCGCTGTAATATAGTAACTAGAATAGACCATTAAAACTGCGACCTGTGAATGAGGTGAAAGCACCCACGGTTTACTGGCACCGGCCGAAAGCGAACGAATTTCCGCCGCGAACGACGCAAAGCCCGTGGGACTTCCCCCCTCGATGTCAAGATCAACTCTACGACGGTGAAGCTCAGCAGCCGAAGATACAAGGCAGGTGAGAGGGCGTACCCGTCGAGGACAGCCGCACCGAAGGGGCGCGTCGAGCTGGAACCACCGAGGAAAAGGTCCCAGATGGTGCCGGCAAACGTTACTGCTTCTGCGTCCGAGGTGAAGACTGCGCCCGCGCCCGCCCCGCCGCCCAGGCTGATCGTCACAGCCTTGCCCGCAGCTTGGCACGCCTCGATCCCCGCGGTCAGGAACTGGCAGTTCGCGAGCCCGGTGCCCGCGAAGACGGGGTCAGAGTCGGCGCTGCATATCTGAGTGCCGGGGTCAGTGACAGCGCGTGCACATGATGAATGCACTTGCGTTGGCCAAGTTGAGGTCGGGGAGCCCGCCGGTGCCGAAGAAGACATCGACGAATGCGATGGGGATGAAGTTGATGATCGTGTCTTGGCAGTACGTCGAGATGGTCTGCTGCCAGCCGGCCGTGTTCGAAGGGTTGGTCGCGCCGTAAGAATTTTGGCCTGTGTAGTAGTCAATTGATTGTCCGAGAGATAATTGACGCAAAACGCAGACCCCAGTAGACAGCCAACTAGAGAGGCCCGGTGTTGATAAAGTTGACCAACGAAGGGCGATGAATGAAACACGAACGTTGTCTGTCCGGGTCGGGTCGTAGGCAAACACCGCTACGGCGCTCACAGCGAGGACTGAGAAGACACCGGAGGAGATCATCATCGAAACGTAGAGACCAGGAAGAGGTATCCTCTACCGCGGGCCCTTCGTCTTATTTATTTCGTTGAGCGATAGGAGATGCCTGGCCATCTATTTTATCACGGTTCACGCCCGCATGGGTCACTGTGACGGAGGGGTATTGTGGGCATTATCCTTCCTCGCTACGAGGCCAGCGGACGCCTCTTCCGTAAATCGAGACGAGCTTTTGGCCACGTTGGGCAGAATCACGCTGCCTAATATGTTCGCCGACGCGAGCAGGCGCCATATGCACAGATTGCGCAGGACAAGGTGTGTGCTGCCCAGAAAGAGATGATCGGAGGAGGGACTGGTCGATAAGGACAGCACATGTCCAGCTTCCTCCGAGAAATCAGATCTGAGAGATCACGATGAAAAACCTCGGGTTGAGAGGAATAAACGGGAGATAGTGGATGGTCAGCGAAGATAGAGTCTGATCAAGTGGAGGAGACTATTTAGACTCGGAACGGATGGGTGAGTCGCGTGAGCCAGTAATGTTGTCAGCCGCGAGGATGTGTCAGTGGACGGGCAAAAAATAGAATAAATCACTTACCACAACGGACATATACAGGATAGTACAGATACGCGCAAACGGATCGCAAGGCAGTCGTAGCACGCAGTCGTAGCAGTCGAAATGATTTGAAGCTAATGGGCAGCTCAAGTGATCCCGCAGAACAGCAGAATCTTACAATTTTCCACTCAAGTTATTTCAAGTTAAGGGATCTATGTTGCTGAGTTTGCTTCAACCTTGGACGATCGAGCGGAACCGAGGAACCTCCAGAGCGGTCTGAATTTAGGCATCCGATGGAGTAGTCTCTATCGCATACGGATGCAACCAAATCTGCACGTACCTTGCTGTGGACCTCGACTCGAACAATGCAGATGGGGACGTCGATTTGAGCCAATTAGTTAAATGCACAAATTTCAAGTTTGCTGGCATGTCATCGTAGTACACGACTCAAGTTGGTCGCTAAGAAACGATGAGCTGATTTATCACGACGGTGTGAACGATTACAGTCCTGCTCGCAGTCAGTGCCAATTTGCCAGAGTTAAGGTCTTGGTTGAGGTAGAGCAGAAAGATGATGGCTAATAGATCAAACACGAACAAATTCGATGTACTACGCCTCAGAATTGCAAGTTTATTGCAGGGGAGCCGCTTGGATGTACAGCTTCCCGATTCCAACCCCTTCACAACAAGCACCGGAAGGGGGGATACGGTGTAGCGGGATGCGGCGTATGGCACCGAAATTGTATCATTTGTTTTATAAGCCGATTATCAGTACTTTCGTTCACCCTTGTATTTAAAGCTTAAAAGCTCGGGAATTACCTCGCTTGATCTCACCCGTCTCGACTGCAGTCGCTGGCGACGCCTTAACGGACTCGACCGCGGACACCGCGAAGGTCGCATGGGCAGTTTCAGCCGCTACAACCGCCGACGCCTTGACGGTCTTGACCGCGGTAGACACCGCAGCGGTTGCATGGACAGTCGCGGTCAGCGTCGCGGCGGTCGCCGGAACACCCACGCCCTTCGCAGTGCCCGCGGCGAGACTCGAGCACGCGCCGAGGTTGACCCACGCCCCAGCAACGCCTCCGGGGACCTCTAGATGTGAAATTGGAATCGCGAATAGACCACTGATAGCAAGAAAATCCACGTACCGTCGTCGCTCCACTGGTTCGACTGCCACAAGTCGCTGTTGTATGTGACTTCGGATCCACCAACGTACTTGGCGATTGGTCAGTTTGGCTCGTACTCGGTCGCCGAGGTCGGAATACGCGCACCGCTACAGTCGAAACCCAGGCCGATACACCAGCGCAGCTTCCGCTGGTGATGGTCGACGTCGTGGAGGTGGTCTTCACAGTCGACGAAGAAGTCGTGGAAGTCGTCTTGGTCGTGGTCGTAGTCGTCTTGGTCGATGTCGTAGTCGTAGTCGTCTTTGTCGATGTCGTAGATGTCTTTGTCGATGTCGTGGTACCGCCGCCGGCCGTGGTGATGAGATTCTTGATCTGCATGTCGTATCTGTCGTTCGCTGCATGCAATATTAGCAATGCGGAGTTCAGGTATCCGAGGGCGACGTGCCATATGCCTGCGACGCATCCCTGGAACCAAGAATCAGGTAAATTTCGGACGAGGGGTGGATGTGTACCAAAGCATGATGCCGCCAAAGCTGGAATACTCGGCGCGCGTTGCGATAGCGATCGCGCCCAAAGTCGCTGCGTCGACGTAGGAGCCCGAGTTCGCGGCCGCCTCCGCTGCCGGGGCACCTATTAGATCATATAAGATGGGCACGAGGAGTGAGAAGCCAAGAAATGATTCGAACCTATGAAGACCTTGACATTAGGATTCGGGGAAACGGTCTTCGCCCAGTTATCCCAGGTTGAGAAGTCCCAGTCCTGATTGAAGCAGGTGAGGTCGGTCGTATACCCAAGAAGAAAAAAGGCCGTGCATTGGGATCCGAGTATGCGGACACGCCACTGTTCATTTTGAATGGTTAGGATTGCGAATCCAGGATACCGAATGCTTGCCAATAGTTACTGGCGAATATATAGTTAGAAATCGAGAATACGAGATGTTTAAAATCTCACTTGTAAAATTGCACAAACTTGTTTAGGCGCGGTTCGAGTCAGTTGTTCAGTATTACACTTAGGGACGTACCACCGCATCGAACCTTGGCGGCGGAGACGATAAGTTGAAATAGAATCAAGATCACGTTGAGGGACCCACCCAACAGCATTGATGGCTGATCCGATGTACGCGTCTGGATAAGGACACTGGGGGGCCGCCGTAATATAGTAACTAGAATAGACCATTAAAACCACGACTTGTGAATCAGGTGAAAGCACCCACGGTTTACTGGCACCGGCCGAAAGCGAACGAATTTCCGTCACGAACGACGCAAAGCCCGTGGGGCTTCCTCCCTCAATGTCAAGATCAACTCTACGACGGTGAAGCTCAGCAGCCGAAAATACAAGGCAGGTGAGAGGGCGTACCCGTCGAGGACAGCCGCACCGAAGGGGCGCGTCGAGCTGGAACCACCGAGGAAAAGGTCCCAGATGGTGCCGGCAAACGTTACTGCTTCTGCGTCCGAGGTGAAGACTGCGCCCGCGCCCGCCCCGCCGCCCAGGCTGATCGTCACGACCTTGCCCGCAGCCTGGCACGCCTCGATCCCCGCGGCCAGGAACTGGCAGTTCGCGAGCCCGGTGCCCGCGAAGACGGGGTCAGATCGGCGCTGCATATCTGAGTGACGGGGTCAGTGATAGCGCGTGCACATGATGAATGCACTTGCGTTGGCCAAGTTGAGGTCGGGGAGCCCGCCGGTGCCGAAGAAGACATCGACGAATGCGATGGGGATGAAGTTGATGATCGTGTCTTGGCAGTACGTCGAGATGGTCTGCTGCCAGCCGGCCGTGTTCGAAGGGTTGGTCGCGCCGTAAGAATTCTGACCTGTGTAATAGTCAATTGATTGTCCGAGATAATTGACGGAAGGCGCAGACCCCAGTAGACAGCCAACTAGAGAGAACCTGTGTTAATAAAGTTTAACAACAACGGGCGATGAATGAAATACGAACGTTGTCTGTCCGGGTTGGGTCGTAGGCAAACACCGCGACGGTGCTCACAGCGAGGACTGAGAAGACACCGGAGATCATTATCAAAACCGTAGATGCCAGGCGTAGGAGGTATCCTCCGCGGTCCTCTTATTCATTTCTTCGAGCCCGAAAGGGAGATGCCAAGGAGATGCCTGCCCCCAAAAAAATTATCGTCTGTTGGTTCGCGCCCGCATGGGCCACCGTCACGGAGGCGGTATTGTGGGCATTCTTTTTGCTCGCCACCAGACCGGTTCCGTAAACCGAGACGAGTTGTCGGGCAGAATCAAGCGGGGTGCAAAAAATGCACTCTCACGTCCGAGGGTCAGCGACGCTGGTGTGGGCAGGAGCCATATGCACAGATTGCGTAGGAGAATATTCGGGCTGCCCAGAAAGAGATGTTTGGGGGAGGGACTGATATCGCGGGTGTCGATAAGAACGACACATGAGCAACCTTCCTCTCGGAGATCAGGATGGAAGAATGAAACTGTTGGCGGGCTCGGCGGCATGAAAGATAGTAGAAAAATAGCAAGATGGTTGGGCGCCGTAAAGATACGAGAGTCGAGTCGCATGAGGCAGATTTGAGGAGGCGTCAAGTCAGGATTTCGGTTGACGCGCTTCAAACGGCGGGGTACGTTGACGACAAAGCTGGTCACAAACAAAGCACGCGAACGCGTCTTGTCAATGGCCGCCATAACCATCCGGCGTCTTGCCAACTTCGCTCCCCGCCTCCGAGCTGGCGACTTCTCGCCGGCTTCAACGTACATTCTCGGCCAAGACGCCCAAAAGCCCAGCGACGGAATCCTCCGCACCCTCACCCAGCTCGCGACCTCTGCGCAGGCCGCCGCCGAGTCCGCCGCCTGCGCAAGCATCCTCGCGGGGAACTCGACCGATGGCGACTCCGAGGAAGGCGGCGACGGCGACGTCGCCGTGTGGCTCGGTCCGGGCGAGTTTGGCAAGGGCAAGGAGAAGAATGTCCTCGCCCAGCTTGGCTTGGACTCGAATTACAAGGGGAGTCCTTTCGCGCGCCTCTCGGCGCGTCCTAATACATCATTTGCGTAGACCTCCCCCGTCACCTTCTCGCCGAGCGGCATACCCGCCACCGTCACCCCGAGCGACACCGCCGCGCTGAAGGACTTTGCCACGAAGCTGGAGGGGTTGAGCGATCGCCACTGCTTCTCCGTGCGGCCCCCGGACTCCAGCGAGGTCCTCTTCTCCCTCGTCGGGAAGGCCGCGGGCGACGCCGGCTGGGGCGGGCTCGTCGGCATCGGCACCATCCTAGACGATTGATACGCACAAACTTTGAAAGCACAAATGTACAATATTAATACCGCTAAATGCATACACGAAAATGCGCTCATGCTCATGCTCATCATGCGCTCTAAGAGGAATCAGCGAAATCGTCTCCCTGGATTGTAAAGAATTATCCGTACTTGCTCACTTCACGAATTAAGTTCCCCTGGTGCAAGTAAACTAGATTATCCCGGGCCCACTCTAAAACACCCCCGGGACGAGCACCTTCCTTCCCCTTGGGTATTTGTCCCCAAACTCCCTCTTGTACGCCGCGTGCTTCTTCTGCGCCCACAGCGTGATCTGCACCGCGCTCACGCCGAAGAACAGGCCCGCTGCCCGACAACTCAGCCCTACCAATACTACTAAGCGAGGAGGGGGAGTGACGCACCGGCGGGGCTGCCGCTGAGGGCGCACACAGCGGCCCAAGCGAGGAGCTCGAAGAAGTAGTTCGGGGTGGAGAGCGCGAAGGGGGGGGAGAAGCCGTAGCCGGTGGGGACGGCGCGCGTGGTGGTGCCCGCGGGGCGGAGGGCGCGGAGGGTCAGGTGCGCGCTGAGGTTGGAGAGCTGGGCGAACTGAGGGGGTGTTAGTGTTAGTTCGGGGCGAGTACGAGGATATGAGGGACAGCAAGAGCGGGATCCGACGCGCTTTCGCCCAAGGAACGAAAACCGGAGTGCACGTACCACCCAAACGACCCAGGCAGCGGTGAGCAGCGTCCCGTTGGCGCGCCAGGTGCCCGCGACGGCGGGAGCGGAGAAGGCGGGGCGGTAGACATCGTACGCGAGCAGGACTCCCGAGAGCAGGTGGTAGTGCGCAGAGCTAGTAGTTGCTAGTCAGGGAACATTGGCAAGGATTGGTTATCCACCTACTTTTTGAAGAGATTGAATAGCGGCATGGTAGAATGCGAGAAGCGGTGCACACTGGGAGGAAATCAGCACCAAACGACGCGTCGAAAGACGGTCCGAGGAAAAAGACACGTACAACAGTGTCTCGAGCTCGCGTTTTATGAAATGTAGGAGCACCATAGCGTACACGGACCTATTTCGTTCGGTGAGCGGCGAACGGCCATGCAGGCTATGAACGCACTTTTGCAGCGAGCTGTGCTCGATTTCCGCGCCGTAGAACAGTTTGGGGAGATGATACACGAGGGGGTGTATCAGCAGCGGTCCCGCCTGCGATAATTGCTGAGACTTGGAAGGAGTTTCGACAAGTGGGCTCACGTATTCGACCAAAAACACGGTCCTCCACTGCACCTGGGGACCGAGGTCGCCCACGGACAGCTCCGCGTCTCCGGCCGAGTCAAAGAGAACGGCAGAGTCGTCCGGCAGCGCTTTCGATGTGTCGGGGAGCGAGAGCTTCTGGCGCACAGTGTAGAACTGGGACATTTTAGGACCTCCAGCGCGGCACGAGGGAGACGGGACGAACAGAGGGGTGTGCCTTCTGGATTGCGGTTTTCACGTCACGGACCGTCGGGGGCGGGGACGGCGGGAACGACAAGGTTAGAGGGAGCGGGAGAGAGCGCAGAAGCGACGTTTTCTTCCGGGCAGCCGTGATTTTTACTTGAATTGTTGAGGAAGAGGCCATGGTCAAGACGAGAGTTTTGCACTTGAGCCCACCGTGGGATGATCTCAACAGTGATGGCACCCTTGTCGACGTCGTGCAAGTCGCGTCGAGTCATGTTATGCTTCCTGTGTCCAAGTGAATCATACTGAGCCATATATAAATCGCCTGCTTGTGCTGTTTACTGAATCCGCGCCCTTCCTGGACCTTATACAATGCCCCGCAACGCGACCGATTACACTTTCTTCTGGTCCACTAACCATGTCAAGTGAGTGTGCTAAGTCAAGGCAGGTCGATAAGCCCACAACTCCACGCAGTGGATGGGCGTCTCAGTGGTATCGAGCGCCCTTCACAGCGACAGTGAACATGGACGGTGTGGATCAGGAAATAAGATTTCTGTCCAACGAGCATTGGATGATGCTGGTCGGTCCCTTCTATCTATGCAACTAAATCGCAGACAACTAAAAGTACTTTCAGCAAAAAGCCCTTTTATTCTCCGACTCCGACGTCGCGCACGAAGTCCTCACAATAACAGGCACCTCAAAAAGCGACATGGCGCTCGTCAAAAAACTCGGCCGCAAGGTCAAGCACTTCAAGGAGGACGTGTGGGTCGCGCACCGCGAGCGGATCGTCACGGAGGGCACCGTGCACAAGTTCCGGCAGAACGCGGACCTAAAGGCAAAGCTATTTGCGACGGGGGACACGATGCTCGTGGAGGCGAGCCCGTTCGATCGGATCTGGGGGATCGGGTGTAGTGAGGCGAATGCGATTTCGAGGAGCGGGAATAAGTGGGGGTTGAATTTGCTGGGGAAGGCGTTGGTGGAGGCGAGGAGGATTTTGAGAGCGGAGGTAGAGGCGGAGAAGGAGAAGGAGAAGGAGGAGAGTGAGGAGGCGCAGACGGTTGTAAATTAGTTGTACATTATAATTTTATAATACTATTGGGATGCTGTCGGTTCATACGTGGCCCTTTTCGACGTCAACCTGGTCTGGTGGATCTGGTTCGCATTGTGACGCGTCTGCGTCCGACCCTGACGAGTGCGAGCCTTGGAACATGAGCGCAGAGGCCTTCGTCGAGGAATCTGTCAGTCCGAGCCCGACACTGACGATTAACCGGAAAATATAGATTGATTGGGCTTCCGCAGGGTTTGGGTGACGTTCACGCCAGTTACGGTGGCGATACTCGCTAGGAGGCATAGGGCGAAGGGGAGGCATACGAGTTTGTTTCGATATATATCTGTGGAAATTTAGATGAGCGGAACTGGAGAAGTAGGAGGGAATATTACTATGAAGCCATCGCCAAGGATCGTTTGAAAGTTGTAGAAGACGTTCTTGAGGACGTAGATGGGCGAGTTGGTGCCAGTGAAAAGCAGATACACAAAGGCACCGCCTGGAAAGTAGAGATGCTAATTGGAACCGGGTTCTTTTGGTTCTCAACTCAAATGAAATTATGAGGGAGAACGCGAGACGGCCAATAAGGGAATGTATATATTCGCCAGTGAAGTTTGAACGTATATGGCGAACAAGCCTGTCTCTGGATGAGCTACCACCATAGAAAAGGGCGACGAGAGAGAGGGCAAGGAAGGTGGACGCGGCGTAGCTGAGACCCATGCCGCCTATTAGTGGGACAGCCATGGGTAATTGGAGGATAGCGACATGATTTGCATCCTTTTATGAGACGCTACAGGCTGGAATCAGGGTTGTTCTTAGACTCGTAACCAGTCTGCTGCTGCAGCATTTCTTAGTGCAAGCACTTTGCCGCAGCGATTTGAGTTGAGGAAGAGGCCATGCTGGTCAAGACGAGAGTTTTGCTGGCAAGCAAGGATCAACAGCTTTCCTTCTTATTTTGTACATGGTTTTCTACCCTGTTCTCGACCTGCCCTTTGACATAATCTCCCAAATATTCGTCTACTGCCTTCCCCAGGAAGACGACGCGCTCCCCTGGCGCACAGAGGCGCCCCTCCTCCTCGCCGGAATATGCTGACATTGGCGCGACGTTGCCCTCGCCACCCACGAGCTCTGGAACACCATGCACCTCAACCTGTTCCCCCACTCCGTCCTCAAAGTCACCCCGCTCCTTCAATTCTGGCTCCCGCGCGCGGGCAATCTCCCGCTTTCCCTAAGCCTCGTGTACAAGGGCGACAACGCCTTCAACTACTCGACGGTTGTCGAAATGGCGGGCCTGGACGCGCTGCTGGTGCTTATTCGCAACTACGCTCGGCACTGGTCCAGCATCGCGCTGCACATATGGCTTCCTGCGCTGCTCAGGCTCGAATCCCCCCTGGACTCCTTCGCCTCCCTTAGAAGGCTGACGTTGGATTGCGGAGTCGGCTTCGAAGGCAATCAGAGTCGGCGATTGTCCGCATTCTCCAATGCCCCGACGCTGCGCGAGCTGCACATAATCGGCGGCGTCTCCGCTGCGCAGATCGATCTCCCGTACCCGCAGATCGAAGTCCTCAGACTGGACAACTCGACCCCGGAACACTGCATGCTAGCGTTGGCGCTCGCCCCCAACATAAAGCATCTCACCTCCACGCTCTGGTCCTTTGACGGCGTCGGCGCTCTCCGAATGCCGACCCAGCTGTCTCTCCTCCGGCTCGAATCCCTGAGCGCGGTCCTCAGCTACACGCGCGGCCCCGCGCTGCTTGATCGCCTCACCCTCCCTACGCTCGAGCACCTCACGCTCGATCTCCAAGGCCCGGAGCAGATCACGCTCCTCACTTCCTTCGTGCTGCGCTCCTCCTGCTTCCTGCGCCGCCTCTCGGTCAAGTTCGGCCCCCTGCGCGACGCCGCCGGCGCCTTCACGCAGCTCTTCACGGCCCTCGATTCCCTCGAGGCGCTCGACGTCCGAAAGGCCGGCCCCGCGCTCGACATCGCCTTCGGGCTGCTGAGAGCGCAACCGCATCTCCTCCCGAACCTCGCGTCGCTGCACGTCGAGCGGACGCACGCTAGCCGCGAGGAAGAGGACGCGGAGCTGCTGGCGGATCTCCTAGAGGCGCGGTGGAACGTGCCGGACGAGGTGACGCTGCCGGTCAGGCTCAGGCAGTTCCGGCTCCACTCGCCCCTCACGACGCCGCCTGAGTATCGGTCTCCGGCCGTGCGGCGCCTGGGCCGTTTGCGAGCGCAGGGGATGGTGGTGGAAATCACGTCTGCCCAGCGGTCGTGGTTCTACGTGTGAGCGCGTCCGTACGTACAGATGTATGGCTGACCCTTTGCAGGGGGTTCCCGGACAGACGAGGAGAGTCGTTGGATGCACTTGTATAATATGAATCTTCCTCACTTTTATCGCAATTTGCTGTTGTCTCACTCGGTGAAGATCCGTGTCCCGCTTTCGTGTGCTCGACCGTTCTACTCTGCCTTCTAGTACCATGGATAGCGCGCTAGCTCAGGCGTCACCTCGGGTCGCCACAGGTTTGCTTGCGGACGTAAAAGTGTAACATTTGCGTAGAAAAGAAAATAATGAAATATATGTACATTGCCTTCCTCCGTCCGCCGTCCGTCGTCTAGATCCCCCTCACTCAAACTGCTTCTCTAAATACCCGCGGATGAGCGCGACCGCCTCCTTGCGCACCGCCAACGGCATCGAGTCTCCACATGGTGAGGTGAATTCGGGCGCACAGCGGGTGGGGAAGGACTCACTTTGCGCGTGCGGCGCCAGCTCCCGGAGGAGCGTGGCGAACGAGAGGGGCTCCATGGTGCGGGCGCGTTCTGGGGGCGTAGTTAGCGAGAGGAGAAGAGGTGAAGAGAGACGGACGGACCCTTGCTCCGGTTCCGCAGGTCGTCCGTCCAGCCGCTGTCGTTGAGCTTTGACGCCAGGACGAATTTGATTCTGCGGGGTGAGACTAAGAGTTAAAGCATTGGGGTAGGAGGAGGTCGGACGCACCGGTCCCACTCGCCGGATTCGAGCATGCGCTGCTGGAGCTGCGCTTGGAGCCCGTCCAGGTCCACAGGCGCTACGGGGGGCATCGCACACAATTGCCGCAGGTGCGCCGAGCGGAAAGCTTAGCGCTTACTTAGATGGTCGTCAATCCACAGCTTCGTCCGTCCGTAGCTGGTGGTATTCCAGAGTGCGCAATTGTCACATTTCCCATCCTGAAACCGGTGTTCCCTACCTACCCATGCCTTTCCCGTCGAAAAATCCACACAGCTTAAACTAACCCAAATCAGGTGAAACTTGGAGTAGGAGTGTATTACTGCAGAGCTCAAGGTCCCAATCAGGAACAAGCAGGTACTGTACCAACGTACAGGGTGCCCTATGTCTGCTACAGACATCAACAGCCAAGTCGCTGTGGTAGCCTGTAAGTACATAGACATCCCATGACTCATGAGATATCGAAGACGGGACAATGGCTATCCTGGGATCCTAAAAACTACGGGAAGTACCTGGGAGTCTCGTCAAAGATCATGAGGACCTGAAAGATGAACTTCACAAAAATATGAACGGCTTCCCTCGATGCGACGAGCTTCAACGTGAAGGTGTCACCGTGGTAAGCAAGAGGTGAGCGATCTCTGGATCACTAAATACTTCCCACGAGCCCCCAGAAAAGGCAATGATCATCAACCCGAATACGAATGTTTTCCTCGAACATGCCTCACAAACTCCCTCATTATTGCTCTTATGTACTTACTGTAGCTATTTCAACATCAAATAACAATGTCGAGTACCCTGCGCATCGACGGAAGACCAAGGAACTGGTCGTCGGCTGATGATGGGCTGTGCATCAGCTGACATAATCATATTAGCCGATCCAGAGATCGCTCACCTCTTGACCCAGGCTCCTACCCACCCTCGTGTTACGGGGTTGGGAAGACAGAGTAGCGTTACAACACGGCTTAATCTCAATATGTAATGTGAAATGTCAAATCACTGTTAGCCGACACTAAAACATCCGAACTTCAAAGGCCCAACCCCTCCACAGAGGCTGGCCTTTAACAAAGGTAAACAACATAGCCACCCGCCCGCATCACCGGGATCATTCCGCGCCCTCGGTCACGTCTTCATCAACAGAGTGAGATATTTCATACAGTGAATTACTTACAATTGTTCTCAGCCCTTCACGACGCTTTTCAACACGTTCGGCACGCGACGTGGGACCGTCAAGAATGGGCTGCGCAAAATCCCCGAGCTCATCAAATTTACTATCATTTGTGCCACCCATCACTTGGTCTCCGTCGAGATCCTTGTGGTCTTTGGATAGCAGAAGGTGCAATAAATTCCAGAGATCTGGTGCCATTTCCTTCATTGACTGTGCCATCTCCTCAATCTGAAAGTCCTCTAATTGTTCGGCAGAAGCATGGCCTGCATCGAAGTGCCAGTCTTGATTTGCCGTCAAGAGCTTGATCGAGTCTGCGGTCTTCTTCTGGATGATCTTCCGGGCCCATGTGAAGGTGGATTGGGCAGATCGAAGGTGTTTAGGAAATAGATCAATTATTTCTGGCGCCTTTTCCACTAAGCTCGTAGTACATGGGTGATCACGGTAGGATTCTCTTTCCAGGAGGGTGATAACAAAGTCCGAGGCCGTAACGGCTTCCTGCTCGAGGACGGAGGCAATGCGGATGATCTGGGAGCGAGCAGTCCATGTCGACGTCTCCATTGCGAGGTGGCACCAAACGGGAATGATGGCGGTGATGCGGGGCCGGGTGGCTATGTTGTTTACCTTTGTTAAAGGCCAGCCTCCGTGGAGGGGTTGGGCCTTGAAGTTCGGAAGCAATAATGAATCTAGAACAATCAATTTGATGGGCGATTTGATTTGTCTTAGTGTATGACTACTAACAATCCACAGCTAAATCCCGCTACAGTGTCTCCCAACCCCGGAACGCGAGGGTGGGTAGGAGCCTGCTCTTGACCTGCCATCGGAAGTTAGCTCCGACTAGCCAAGATAGGTAGCTTTACACGGCACGGTCCAACTCGTGAACGCCGGTTTCCAGAAGTTATCCCAAGAATCGGATTAGGTATCTGATCAAACTGATATTTTGCGTTTCTCGTGGAAGCATTTCGACCCTAGTTTCCAGTCCCTCAATGGATATGCCGATTGGAGTTCAGCCTTGTTATGTAATCACATTTTGAGGTAGACTCGTAACCAGTCTGACCTAAAGACGGCAATTCTAAGGGCCTGCTCGGGTGACCGGCCTGACAAGCCATCTGGTACGGCTTGTTTGATCGTCACATCAGTCACTAGATGTAAGAATCTCCGAGACTTGATCCGGTAACCATCGGATTGATTCGGACATTGTCAAGCGCGGTATGCTCATTGCTCTTCACCGTGAGGAGCCCAATAATCTACAGAATCTGCTTGAAACTCGGGCGCATTTGGTACACTGTCATCATGTATTATTACAATATTTTCCATCCCAGAATTGTTTTTTTCCGAAACGTTTTCCACATGTTATCAGATGTGTCGGGACAGCAGCGGGGAGGGCGGGATGGGCGGGAATGAACGGGAGACGATGCTGAGAGCAATTTCAGCGTAGTGATCCAGACCCCAGTGACAGGGGCCGAATCACGCTGAAACGAAGCTGACCGGAGCACAGCCCCAAGAAGCCGTCCGGCTGTTTTTTGGCAGAGCCGGTTTGCCAAGCCGTGGCACCCGAGCAGGCCCTAAGTGTCGAGCACTTGCAGACTGGTACTTCTCGGCTCAATCACTTGGGCTAGGCCTCAGTTTGAAAATTTTCCTTCTCCCCTGTTCTGCAGTATGTATTCTCAATCCAAAGGGAAGGTCCAGACAAATCATCCATAGCTATATTTCTGTCTCTTCAGAATTTCTATGAACGAGATATATGCCAGGTTTAATCGGAAAGTTAATCACTGGACCGAAGTAACCGATGCCGACGATCGGCACCTGCCAAGAATTTCAAACTCAGGCCCAGGGCAATTGTTTGCTCTGAGTTGTACCAGTCTGCCTACGGCAAAGTGCTCAGTCTGGTGATGAGTCTACAAATTACTGCGGATGTCTCTGAGAAGCGAAGCTTAGAACGTGGTGAAATCATCACCACGTTCCCACCTATATATCAAGGTCAGCCTACCACTCCGCAGGATCATATCGATCGAAATGCAGACCCACAATTTAGTTAAAATAGTCACCAGGTAGGTAGGGGGGTAGCATTAAAGAATCGGATTCCGAGAACCGGAAACGGATGCAGAACCGCCCCATCTCGGCATGATGGATAGGATAGGATAGGATTACCGACGCAAGGTCCCGAATCGGAACAGCCGGATATGTCGAGAACTGCTTTTCAAAATGGAGTGGTCAGAGTAAAACTCAGTTCTTCCCACGTTTCTGTGCAGAACTGCCTCGAGAACCGCCTCGGGAACCACCCCCAGAACCGACCTGTGAACGTTTACTCTGACCGTCCCTATTGTACACGTAAGTTGAACCTTAGTCAAGCTCAGTGATGCCACGTAACTGAGCACTCAGAGTAGGATTGATCTCTGCAGTAATACACCCCTCCTCCTCCTCCTCCACATAACTGAGCACTCAGAACAGGAATTTGTAGACACCTGTTCGCTCCTGCAGGGCCCTGTCATCTACGGATAGATATTCTGTTGGAGCAGGGTACCAACCCCCATTTTGATGGCTCCCAAATGAATCAATAGTAGTTCAGAGCCATTCTAGGCTCAGGAGAGTGCCAGGATCCCAGCAACAACCTTTGAACATATTGAGCTCAATTCTAACCAGTAGACCACCTAAACCTCTGCGCACGCATCTGCCACGAAACGCGCGAGCCGTTGAATGAGTAGATAGTTGATTAGTCTTATGATGGCGAGGCCGATAAGCGGCAGAACCTGCCAGGCTCAAGGCAGGCGGAAATCAAAGGCTCGGGCCTAACTCCGCTGTATGTCTCAGTGTGGCAAAAGCTTTCGCATCGGCCGAAGAATCCTTGCCCACTCGTTTCAGCTCAGTCACAGCACAACTTCTTCCGCCAATATATTTAATATCCTGTCTCAACGCCGTTGCTTCAGAAGGTGCTAGTGTTATGTTCCCCGAGGAAATTAATCAACGGACTTGTTTTTTTTTCTTCATCTCTGCGCCCTGGCTGGACGCTGGCTATTTAACCAACAAACTTGAATGTTTTCGAAAGGAATCATCCCTACAACGACAACATTTTCCATGCATTCACATCGTTCTAATCAGTGTCGGCCTATACGCACTCACCCATATCGGCGGCAAACACCTCTTCTACCGACTAGAGAGCATGGATGGCTGACGGAAGCTTATGATCTGTACCGTCAACTTAATCGTGTTGAGGGCAAGTTATGCTCTTGGGACCATGGTATCACCGATACCTGGTTTGAAGTTCCCAGGTCAGAACATTTCTTGTCTTGGATTCATTTCCTCAGTCTGGTTCTTAGGCCTCAACGTTCAACTTCTCGTGGTGCTGTCAACCTTGCAGCCAGTGGTTTTGAACGTGTCTGGCCAAAGCACAGTTCCCCTTTCTTCTGCCCTCATACACGCAACAACGGAGAGCCATACAATCCACTTGTCCTTCGTCTTGGTGGCCTCTTCGAAGGAGGTATTGCCGATTACTTCAAAGCCACCGACCACCAATGTGCCTTCAAGGGTGAGTTGCTCGTTACTTTTTCATGAATCACTGTTAATGTTGTCTTAGTGGTGGTACCGCCCTTGAGGCAAACAAATTATTTGGTGACATGGGAAGATAGGCAACGATACCAGGGTACATTGCTTGACTTCTTCTTTTACTTTTCTTTGACCTTGTCGACAGAAGAGCAGGATTCACACCAGCAAGACGAAGAGGAGAAGGAACCAGAGCCAAGCTCATCCCAAAGCTCATCATCGTCAATCAGCTCAACCTCCTCCAAGTCCTCGACAGACTCTATAATCTCGCACCTAGCAGTGGAAGCGTCTTTGACCCCAGATCCCCGCTATGGTCGCCTTGGAACAGGCCAGATCGGGCGCCCTCAACCCCGTCCAGTGGGTGTGGGCACTGTCTTGGATGGCCCTCGCCCTCCCAAGTCCTACTTCCCCCTAGCTACTGCTACCGCCCGTAAACGGGCCGGTGAGTGGACAACTTTTTTTTTTCTTCCTCCTGACATATTTGCATAGACATTAATACTATGGAGTATATGCTCCAAATTGACGCCTCGGGCATGTTAGCTGGTGAGATATGTCTTGTGAACTCTTTGCCTCTTTCATTAACCGTCCTACATAGAGGATCCAACAATCCACCCGGCATGGAATATGGAAGAACCTCACAAAATTCTCCGGGTCTACGATGAAAGAATTTATCCCAATTGTCTAAAGCGTACCTTTAACCATTGTCGCTTTCTGTACAAGCCTACGGGACAGGTCGTCAAGGAACTTAACTCCACCTTGGGAGTTCCTTACTGCGATTACGCTTCCATGATCCGCACAACACAGATGTGCGCTGGCTGTATGAGCCAGTTTTCTCCAGATGGGTATAACCTTCATATCGAGGACGGATGTTGCACAAACCATCCAGATCTTCGCCAAGGTGGGTACCTTTTTCTCTGTTCAGTCATTTTCTGAGTGTCACTTTAGTCGAGCAATGCAATCTGCCAGAGGCTGGGTTCAGGTTTCGTTCCTTCAGAGACGGCCAACGACCTCAATTTCAAGAAGCTCTACGTTCCCCTATCTCGGCTGCGCTCATGGAGTGGAATTCACGTCTCGGAGTTCCCTCAGACGTGTGGGTGGTGGTATCTACAGCTATTGTTACTTGTGAGCGGTGCGACCTGGTTAGGACCTTCCCAGCCCATCATCTGCATCTGAAGGATGGGGCCTGCACTGACCCAGGGCAGTCATTGACTCCACCGGAGGTAGATGAAGACATATAATGTTTTTCTATCGTTATTTTCTTGGCATTTGTACTCGTATTGAGATTACATAATCTATCAATCCTATCTTGTTTCAAATCACGTCGTATTTTTGAAGAGAGTAAAGACGCCGTCAAGGAAATACCGAGGACTTCAAAAGGATTCTTTCATGAATCACGGCGCCACTGAAGCTTCCGCTTGTCAACATCTGAAGTAAATAAAATGGCAGACTTTGCGAAGGAACAACATCCCAAAAAATGGCCTCCGACCTTGCTGTCTGTATCGCGCCTCTGAAATCCCCCTGTGGCTTTCTGTTTGATTCATACCTTGCTACTGGTCAAAGAGAAAGTTCTGAGATAGTAATTTACTCTCAGAGCTTGGAAGGTCTCGCCAGAATTGCTTGGTACGTCTTAGCTACATTTATTCACCAAGACGACCTACATCTTATTTCTCTTTGCAGGCCAACCATAGGAAACAAAAAGGTCCCAGCACATCTAATCAGAGAATATCTGCGATGTGCCAAAGTTTACTGGCCATGTTTTTGTGTTTCACTCGAACCACACGGATCCTGTCGCGCTCCATTGTCTTCACGCATCTTGAGTGGAGATGTCGGGACTTTCGCTGTTTGTCACTATGATAACCCCCGCTGCCAGTTCTTCTGTAGGTGGCTTTCTACGATCTATACTATGTGGTCTCATATCCTCTAACAGTGAGATTGGATGTTTTGATGCAAACCACTACTCTAGAAGAAAGGTATCAGACCTTGGCCGGTCCAGTACAAGCACTCACAGCCCGTTTGCTTGGAACCACACTGCCGTCTTCTATCCCTCATGTTGCAGGCTACCTTGGAGATCAGGGTGAGCAATCTGGGAAGGTTGTCATTTTCAACGAGTTATTGGAGGAGCGTGCTTGGAAATATCTTGAAAGGGGTACGTCTATTATGTTCTTTGGGCCATTGTTCTATCCGCTAACTCACATACAGGCATCTTCGACGATTATCTTTACCCCAGAGAGGCAGATCTTTTGATTCAACTTGGCCAGGGACGGTCAATTACGCAGGAGGCTAGAGATTCTCTGCTTAGCTCTTGCCAACAATGTGGCCTTCATTTTGTGAAGAGTTCACGGATTTCCCATG
Organism: Mycena maculata; assembly: GCA_029448575.1. Taxonomy (NCBI): domain Eukaryota; kingdom Fungi; phylum Basidiomycota; class Agaricomycetes; order Agaricales; family Mycenaceae; genus Mycena; species Mycena maculata. The sequence goes on from JARJLG010000187.1 coordinate 140,036, forward strand.
ACACGTCTTGTTCCTGCCCTCAGCTGAAGACGAACCTCACACGCCCCGCGCGCGCTTCAGACTACAATAATTTATCGGCTAGGACAAGGGCGTTTTGAAGAGCTTGCTCCCATTGTATTTCCCAATATATGCTTAGTTTCTTGACCTCATGAAACAAAGCGGAGATTCATTTAATTTCTGGCGTAATAAATTTGGCAAGCGGAAACCAACGGAAGTGGCGTTAGCCCATCATTGGTTCTCAAGTTCTCAAGTTCTACCAGTTCGCCGCAAAGGCTTAAAGTAACAAGCGTTTTTCTACTAGGAATCGCCAACGCTCTACCTCATGGATTCTCCGATTTTCAAATTCGATACTGAACTGGCGGCTCAGCTAAAAACCACCAAAGAGCTAGCTCTGTATTCTGTCTCTCTCCGGGCCCTCGTCGAGGCGGCTTGGTTCGTCTCCTCCTTCAAAATTTCCCCCCTCGAAATTCATCCAGTTTTAGGCCCACGGTCAATGGCATAAAACTTAAACCACGCGAGCTTGTACAATTCATTTTCAAGCAAAAGTTGCACTTCCCCTGCTTCTGTTCCACACTGTTCTCCAATGGAGCGTCTTACGCTTGCGAGATCAGTATACTTGAAGATTCTAACGACGAAGAACAAACATATCTATACTGTCACTTCAATCCGCCGCGCTGTAGTTACTTTCGTGCGTCTTTGATCATTGCCCTCAAAGATCTGTATACTAAACATATCCCAGTGGATCTTTTCCTGATCTATACGCACTGCTGCCTCACGTTGGAGTATCCCTCCCCTCGTCTTCTCGCCCATCCGCCGTATATTCATGGCCTCGCTGCACACTATCACTCTACTGTTTGGCAACAAATGGAGCCTTACATCTTCCACCGGCCACGCCAATTCTTAGGTTTCCTCGGTGAAGAAAACCATCCCGAGCATCCTGAAACACAGAGCAGAGTATGTGTCGCAAGTAAGCATACACCAATGGAGGCAGGCCAAGCCGGGCCTAAACATCGTATGTTATCTTCTTCTTTTTTTCACTCAACCGATTTAACCCATGTCCAGTCCCTCCTTCGCAATTTTATTCTGTGGTGGAACGCCCCCCTTCTCCAGTCCTTCTCACTCGAACGGATGATCCTGAAGGGAAGATTATCTATGTTGATAATCTTGAGGCCGATCACATCATGACGATATGCTCTGGGGGAGGAGTTCCATCAGATTGTTTCAACGGACTTTTCAAACTCTGTCTTGATTGTCAAGGCGTCGTACTTACTAGGTTGGTTGACCAACATCGAGCAGAATGTCATGTCGCTTAAGTACTGTACTGTTGTCTACTCTACCTTTCGTATATGAAAACAATTTCTTGCCAAAAAATTGAGTATGTGACTGCAATTCTGGGATTTCGAATGTCAAGAGCATTTTAAAACACAGTTTATTCCATCTGCAACTTGCATTTTTATTGACGAAGCTATTGACAATATGCTCCAGGGAAGGAGTTCCACAGGGGCGATTCAATAATCTTTTCAAGCTTTGCGTTTCTTGTAATTGTTTTATTGAGTCGATTGGCCGAAGAAAATCCATGCCAACAAGGGTAGTGTTGTAGATACTTGCGCGCCCGTAAATTCTCAAAAGAATGGGATTATTTCTTGCAGAAATTATTATTATTATTCAAACGTCTGCTACTTTAGGTCCCTTCCTTTTGCGACCCTTCTTTTTGCGAGTCCTTGGCACCCAACCATTCTTGTATTGAGCCCACTTGTCCCCATGCTTGTCGGAGTGCAGTACTAAAGAGCATCTTTCGCCAGTGAAATGACGATTAAAATGTGTAATCCGGCAGGATGGAAAGACCATTGCGTCCCAAGGCCTGGGACGAAGGAGCAAACCAGGTTCGAACATACCCAGTTCACCTCCTTCCCAATCACCAAAGGGAATCACAACACAAAATAGTTTGTCTCCACCGTCGCGGTGGCCTCTAGTTGATACCGAAATATTGAAGACCAGTCCACCAAATGGATGTGCATGGCTCCGTTGGTTTAAAGGCAAGCGTTCGGCAAATATCTTGATTTTAGCGTACTCATTTGGCATGAGCTTAGCCAACTAAAGAAGCGGTTAGAAACATTCAGTACAAATGAACGACAACATACATGATATTCAATAAAGGTTGTGATTACCTGAACGAACTCGACCAGTAGTTCAGTTTCGTCAGGATCATCAGTCATCTCTTCTGATGCATGAGGTGCGCGCTGAGTATGATTGGCACGTTTGCCCTTCTTGTGCACATGGTTGGGGTGGACGTTCTTGGGTGCATCATCTCCCTAGGACGACGATAATCAGAGACAAAATACCAGCTGAAGAAAGATAAGTACCTGCTCAGCGTACCGATTCCAGATCGTCTTGTGAGTAGAGCAGTATTTAAACTGCGGCTGATCAGAGTTGGCAGGGTACACCTCTCCCTCCATGATAGCCGAAACAACAGAGAGTGATGTTCGCTTGAGATGAGGAAGACACTCTGCCATATTTGTTATCATCATAGCGATGAGGTCGTCATTTGCGCCCCGAATTGTGAGCACTTTCCTATTAAAGTCATGAGCGTGTAGAACGAGCAAGGAGGCTTTACGAACCCGCCACAAATCTCTCCAGGTATGCATATGTACGTGTCTGTTACCTTCTTTCCACCAACATGGAAAGATTGTAGCTGAGAACTAGTTAGTTTGACTTCTCTGGTCGTCGACTGCAAAACTTGCCTTGTCTTTTAGATCTTCGATATCTGTGGCTACAACGGCGCGGTCAGCCTTCTCGCGTTCTGTAGCGGTCCAGTCATAGCTATTGTTTGGATTGACTGGACAAGGCGTTGATTGAAGATTGAGGTCGGTCTTAATTACAATTTCCTCTGCAACACAATCGGCATTCAAGTTGAGCTGCCTGTAGCTCAGAGGAAGGCTTGGACCGAGGGCCGGATTTTCAAGTCCATACCAGCTCGAATCGGCGGGTGGTAGCTTCCAATACCTGGGTTGGAGTCAGTATCACATCCATCAAGTCACAAAAGAGAGTGCTCACCCAGTATTGAATAGACAGAGTTTCTCAGACATTCGCTTGAAGTCGTTGAACTTGATGACATCGGAATGACCTGAACTGTCTGGAGGAAATGCGAGCGAAAAGTTCTGAGCAATCTGGGTGCTGACTTGTGCAATAAAGATCATCTGAGGAATGATTAGGGTTCGCGTGAGGTTCCCGCAGTCCTTCGAGAGCTTGTGTTTGTGATCTGATGCTGGATGCACACATCAGACAGGTGCAATAACATTTGAGAACAAACTTACGATGGGGATTGCAGAGAAGATACGCGAGCAACTCTATGACCGCAACAGCATCGGTTTTGCATATCTCGCGCCTCAGGCCTGCTACTGCGATCATAGGAATGAGAAACATGCTGGCTGAAAATACGTTCAAGACAGGCTCTTTAGGTATATGGGAATCTAGCTTACAAGCGGCAGCAAGATAGATCAAGCGCGTTCCAGCACCGTACCAGAACTCGAGTTTCTTGGCATCTACCGTTGGATGGTTGACCTCCTGTGCAAGTACGCTATTACTTGGCCGGCGTTTACCTGGAGGAGGTTTCTGTTTTTTGCGCCTGAGAAGAGAAGACTGTCAATTCTGCCCAACGAGTACAAAATAGAGGGTCTCACCATTGTATATAGAGCGCCGCCTCCATGTAGCTGATCATCAGCTCAAAATCGTTTTGAATGCTCTGTGCCTCTAGGAAAGCACAACGTCTAAGGGTATTGACAAAACCAAAAGGCGTAGAAGCTTTGGCGGAATTGAGTGTAGAAGCTTGAGTGGAATTAAGTGTGGCGAGAGGCGACAATTTGATACTGGAACTGGCAGGACATTTGTCCGAATCAGAAGAGTCGTCGTCCAAATCAGAGGAGTTGTCCTCCGAGTCAGAGGAATTGTCTTCCGAATCAGAGGATTCGTCTGCATCGGGGGGAATTCGCAATAGAAAGTCAGCAAGTGTATGCTGCAAATCCAAGGATATTGCAATGAGCGCCAGCTTGACGAGACGAAGAGCGGATGGGCGTTTTGCAACAGGAGCCTCCCCATCGATCAACCATATCACCTCCTTCTTCTTGCTCTTCTCGGCTGTGCACTGCTGGATTTCGACGTTTGGATCGTTTTCCTCTTCTACCTCATCCTCTGGCCCCTCACCGCCTCCTTGCTGCAGGTGATCCAGCATCCCCTGAACGGTACCTGCTATCCGGTGCCCTGCTGCAGCCCGTGTTACTCTCGCACGGTCTCCCCCGCGAGGGCAAGGCGGACGTGGCCCTGTCCGATGACGCCTGCGCGCCCCGGCGTCTGCGTTGTTGTTGTGGCCATTGCCTCCACCGCCATCGCCTGCGCCCGCTCCACCGGCTGCTAGACGCGAAGAACGACGGGGGCTCTGAGGCGCGAGACCCGCCTGTTCCGCAGTGCGCTTCTGACCTGCAGTAGGTTTGGCTGGAGAGGGACCTTGTGAACCTACAAGCGTTGAGCTTGGGGAAGGTGGTTCTGTCGACATTGGTGAGAGAGGGGATGGTTCCCGGGTCGATGTCCCTGGTAGTTGTAGAGGGGACAGAATAGGTCTAGGGGGCGTCTGAGGTCTTTCCTCATCGACGTCCATCCCAAAGGGCGAGGGTGCTCGCAGGGGTGTACGCCGTGGGGGCGTATTGAAATCTGAGGTCTGGGCCCCCCCGGGCAATGGGGCTGCACGCGCCGCTGGAGGTTCCACCGTATCAAAGTCTGCCGCCGATGGGCGTGGCTGGGCCTCGAATGCAGGGAGAAGGATCCCGGGAGAGTTTCCGGAGTTTCCGCCATGCAAAGTTCTTGTCGAGTCCGCACGACGCGTTGACTCCCCGACGTGCAATGTGGTACGTGTTGTGAAAGTAAATTGGGATGACCTAAGTGAAGAACCTATAGTAGCTGGGATAAGACGGTATGGGCTTGAAGTGAACTGTTATTTACCGAATAGAAAAGGCGTCTTGGGATCATTTTCTTTCAAGGCAAGAGGCGTTGAATTGTTGCTTACGTCCTGCAGGGAACGCGCAGGTACAGAGCATGGTGGGGAGGCGGCAGAACCTGTGTTGACTGTGGTTGAACGAGATATGATTGGGGCTACAGTTGTTGTGCGCGGTGCTGAAGTCGCAGCAAGGCTGGCTTCGACGCGAGGGGCTTCGGTGGCAGCATGACACGGCAGTGCCTCTACATGAGCTGTAAGTGAAGGTTCAGTGTGGTCTGGACATCCTCTGAACGATCAGCGTACGTCTTTCATCGATTCTCCAATTCAAACGGCGCCCTTGCGCACACAACTGGTCATAGAGACGCGTCAAAGACAAGTTACGTTGACTTTCTTCAGTATTCTGATTGGCAGTAGTATTTTGGTTTTGTATAACATTTGGGAGGACAGAGATCAAAGCCTGCAGGGCCTCGTCGTCGATGTCGAGGAGCATAGACGCGACTCGAGTTGAAGGGTTAATTAGGAGTAGGACTTAGTGACAAGTCACCGTGTTACAAACACGAGACAGTGACAGACCGTTTCCCCTCCGCTGGAGGGCCCACGGTTGTGACGAAACGGGTGGCCAGTCACCCAGCTGTCAACGCGTTTGTGACGAAGACGCGTCGCGGTTTGAGGCCTGCAAAAGGTCTAGCCAAACAAATCATCACTCCCCCCTTTGCTCCTTGATCCTTCATACCCTGAACAGCCCTTGATTCCACCGCCAGGATTGTTGTTAAACCACGGACTATTGGCTTCAATCGATTTCGCGTGCTTGACCCCAAACGCGCCGAATTGACAGCTAGAGCGTGCTCAACCAGCAAACGTTCGAGCGCAAGTGGGAAGAGCGGCTGGACCTGCGCCGGCCGACGCGAGAGGAAGAGCGTGCGGACCACGAGCCGCTAGTTCTGCGCCCGAGCTTTGCCATTGAGGAGTGCTGTGCGTCTTTTTCGTACAAATCACTGTTATCACTGCTAATGGGTACACGAACGACAGTGCTGGCAGAGAGGATCTGGTGCCATATCCGCACGCAGGTCTCGACGCGCTCATGCTCGGAATGATGGGCTCCTCGAGCACGGCAGACTTCGACGGTCGCAAACGGTCCCTACGTCGTTTCGACCGCGCCTCTTATCTTTCACCCCTTCTCTTCGAGCTGCCTAACCTTTCGATCTCCCGCACGGCACTCATCTCCCGACACACCGCGCCCACCATGCCCGAGTTCCGCGTGCAGCCAAGTCCCGCTCTAGTAAGTCCGCCAAAATGTCGTGCTTCAAAGTCAGAGTCCTAATGTGTGTAAAGGCTTGCCGTCGCTCTCTTCGCGCCGATATCAACCTCGACTTTCCATGCAACCCAAGCTCGGAAAGAAGGCGGCGCTGCTCACGGAGATAATACAGGTGCGTTCATTCTCTCTCTCTGCTTTCTCTCTTCCTCATCTACCATCACTCATGACTCCCCCCTCCGCGCTTTCCTGGATGAGTGCTCGTACTCCCCAAGCCGCATTTGCTCCGCGTTCGCGAATCCACGTCCCGCGTAGCCTGTGTCGCTAGGTTGCCGATTATTACCGTGCTCGGTTAGAAAGGCGTGTATGGCACGACAGAATGGGCCGCTGGAGGATTATCATCCATGTTGCTCCAAGGCCTTTCGTGGGGTACGTGCCCTCCCGGTGTCATGTCAAAATACTGACGCAAATCAAACCCGCAGAAAAGGTGGAGTTGGTCAAGGACATCATCGTGAACCTCGCGCGCGATATTAGCGCTGCGAAGCCGATGATGGCATGGACGTCCATGCCCACCGAGAGCTTTCTGCGGAAGGAAACGTCTCGTGGATCGGTCAGATTAGCTGTTGGACGGATACGACTTTGGCCTCACCTGTTGTCCGTAGAATTCTGGTCACAAAAAGCGGTACATCTTACTCTTCAATGGACGGGAGCAGAAGGATGAGTGAGTGTCGCAGCTTTCGTCTCACCCATAATTAATATTAATATGCCTGCAGTGATGAGGAGGAAGGGGGACTAGTCAACCACCTGATTGAGACCCGGCTTGAATCAACAATCCAAGCGATGGATTGACTGATGAGGCAGGCATCGATGTTATCAGGTGCGTGGCCCAATTTTTTTTGCACACGTTCTTTCTGATTCTTCTAGTCCCTCGCCTCGCGCAGCCCCACAGCGCTACTGCCGCTGATGACGCGCCAGCGTTTCGCCGTCCATCGCGCTCTCCACCGCACCCCGCCCGCGCTTGCCACTGCCACGCTATCTTGAAACTATACGCCTTACACGCCGTTTGAGGTCGAGATTGTGAACCGGTTGAACGGCTCAGGCGGCAGCTCCCGCCTCATTTGTCCCGCCACCTCCGCCATCGGCTTTGCCTGCTGCGACTCCGGCCGTTGATGAACCTGCTAGACCTAGGTTGGTACGAGATCGTAGCGGGCCCGCTCAACCCGCTTGAGGCTGCCGACGCCCTCATCCACACCCGCGAGATCATCGTCCAAGCGGCCACGAACACGGCTTGCACACGACCTTCGCCCCGCGGCCGTTCGTGTACTGAGCGGGTTCCAGCGCCCACGCGCACATCTTCGTCCGTCCACGCGCAGGGGGAGCAAAAACCCGTGGACAAGCTCTCTGCCCACGAGTCTTCGTTCCTCACCTCCCCGCGATCGTCGCGTTCACGCTCCCAACATCTGTGTCGTATAAGCGCATGACGGACGGCGTGTGGAGCGGGAGCATGTACGTGTCCTACGGGACCGAGAACCGCGGGCCGCCCGTCAGGCTCACGAACGCCACCTCGCCCGCGTCGCGCAACTTCGAGGCGCGCTTCCTCGACGGGACGGCGAACCCGCACGTCGCGCTCCCACTGGTGCTTGTGGGCGGGCTGCTTGGACTGCGCGCGAAGCTACCGCTCAAGATGGGGGACTGCACCGCGAACAGCGCGGCGGGGATGACCGAGGCCGAGCGGAAGGCGCTTGGGATCACGCAGCGCATGCCCCTGGGTGTGGCCGAGGCGCGCCAGTCACTAGAGCTGGATGCGGCGCTGTGTGAGGTGCTGGGGAGCGATTTCGTGGAGAAAGAGGGCGATAAAATCGAGCCAGCCAGCTGAAACTTCCATTCCGCCACTCGTTTCTCCCCTCAACCATGACCTTAGGTGAGGAATCTGACTGACTCGGAGTTTTGTGAGATTCTGACTGACTCGTACATATTGTACTGGTTAGATTGACCTGGCTCCGTTACTATGCTGGACGGACTCCAGGTATGCATATGCCTTCATTTAGAGGTATGTTTCATTCTCTCATTCAGTTTTGAACTGAATCGGGTTCGACATATACTTACTACACCACTCCCTCTGTTACGGAAGGCAGGTCGGTCGCGTTCGAGCCGAGCGAGGATGAGATGAACTCCCCGCGGGCGACGACGGCGCGCTGAAGCTCTTCGAGCAGGCAGGCATCCAGCTCGTGCACAGCTGGCTCATCGACCCCGCGAGCCCCGAGGCCGGCCCCATCGCCGCCCGTGCACAGGATTACGACTCCGCAGTCACGTACATCGTCGACGCGGACTACACCGCCAACGGCCAGCTCGTCGTCGGCGAGTTGGACGAGCCCGTCGCGGGGTCCAGTAGCGCGCCCACCAATGACTGGACGACGGAGGAAAAGTCCAAGATCGAGGACGGTGCGCTTTTTTTTTTTTTTTTTTTTCATTTCATGCAAGCTAAGTTCTATGCAGCGATGGCGACAAGGCAAGTATTTTCTCCTGAATCTCTAATGCATCGTTTTTAAAGTACTTTCCAGCTCCAGCTCCAGCAGCTCGTCCGCGGCACTGCCACGAGGACGGAGAGTTTGCACGTGTCTCCGCTTTTGTTTCCTTCCATCTGGCCAAGTCAACAAAAGGAGAGCGCACGCTGCGCCCCCCCCCACCGCCGGCGTCTCGCTCGCTGGGGAATCAACACTCCTCCCCTTCAAATCTTCTCACGTCGTGATTCCGAATGTATGCAAATGAAGTTTCTCGTCAGTTTTATCCATTGACGTTCCGGACAGATTTTTGAAGTCACTTTGTAGGTTGCTGGAGTTTGGTATGTCCATTGGCGCCTTGACGATTGGACGCTGCGCTCAGACAACGAGGTGCGTGGCCCTAATTTTTTGGTGCAAGTTTCTTTGCTCATTCTTCCCCCGCGCTGCCAACGTCCCGCTGAAGACGACACCGCAGCTCGCCGCGCGCACCACCTCCTCGCCACCACCACCGCGCTCGCTCGCCTTCTCGTCAACACCGACTGCCGAGTGCCGTGCGCCCTCGTGCTCTCCACCTCGCAATCTCCGAGTGCAGCCTACCTGCCCGATGCGTCATTTAAAGGGCCTGAGTACACGCAGGGCGAGGGCTACGTCGCGGTCTTCGCTCTGGGGCCCTGGAGCCTGATCCGCAAGACAGGCAATGGCGCGCTCAAATTTGGGTGCAGGGCGGCGGGCGGCAGGGGCGTGGTGTATTACCTACGATGAACCGTGTACCCTTAATTGTATTCCGTTGTATTTTTTCTTGTATACTTTCTATAGACTTGCAAGTGTCCATTGGTAGAGTTGAGAATCAAAGGGACATTTACTTGATACGATACTAGTAGGCGTAGATCAATACATCACTCTCAATCTTGCCTCTTAACTACCATCTTCAAAACTCCGCGCATGAATACTGAACCCATGGAAGTGGATAGCGGAGATGAAGGCAGCGTTCCCCGTTGTGCGTACTTTTGCTCCTCTGTGGAGCTCAGAGACTAACATCTTCCAGTGTCTTTTGACATCTGGAATCTCATCCTGACGCATGCCCTGCAACGGCAAGACCACTATTTCCTTGTTGACCCCGACCAACCCGATATTGCCAACCTTCAGTTGGTTTGCTTCGACTTTTGTGCCATCTTGCGCCCCTTGATGTATCGGCACGTAAACTTGTGCACCCTGCCCGCCGCCAAAATCTTCTTTGCCACTGTCGTAAAAAATGAACACCTTGCTGAGGCGGTACACACGCTGCAGCTTAGCTTCGACACGGATCCTTCTGGAGTTGTCTGTTCAGATGGTGATTCTGAAGGGTCGAGATCCTCAGAGCACTCCATGACCGCTATTGAAAGTGAGGTCTGGTCGACATTCTGGACCTCCTTTCGGGCCGCACTGGGGAAACTCATTCGTCTGGACGTATTGAGTTTTAGCTATGAGCATTCTGATTTGTACTTCCTCCAGCGCCTCATTGAGGAGGGAGATCTGGGTCGCACACTGTCAAGTACAGTGAAGCGTCTGCATCTCAAGCCCATCCCGGACGACTACAGTCTGAATATGGAGGTGAGAGGTATTAGTTTGACATCAGTGTGCATCTCTCAAACTAATTCATAGGATCTTCTTGTGGTGTGCGCTTGGGACCACACGTCCTGGCGCGCTCAAATATCCCGAATTCCTCATATCTCCCAGCTCCTCCTCACCACCCCTTGTTATGTAGTGTGGCCACCAACGGATGAGGCCCTTCAAATTTGCATGTCCGAATGGACATCCCAGTTCCGCCACCCTGAATGTTGCTCCCAACTGAAGGAGATTATCGTAAATTCTGGCTTTGGGGATTGGGGCCGCCATATAGAAGATTTCATCAATGAAGGAGGTGATATGCCTGCAGAAGTTTTTCTAGAAGAACGGGGAGTTGGTGGGGCCATTGGGACTCAGGTGGTTTGGCGCCGTTGCGTTGGCAAGAGATGGAAGCTGGTACGAACTCTTGCCTTCATATTCGGTTTATCTCGGTCTGACCTGTAACCAGCACGAAGTTTCTGAGCCATCCAATTCCAATCGCCAGGAATATTTCTTTGGTCGGGGGCATGATGGCCCAGAGGATTACAATATACCCTGGATCTATATCGACGAGGAGAAACACGGCAAAGCCTGGCGTAAAAACGAGCGGCGTCAGAGAATTCCTGGTTATTGTTGGATGTATTAGGAATTCTTGAACAAGATGTACTGAAATCGGCAGAAGTGTTCGGATGCAAGGACGAAAGGTGGAAGAAGGCGTGGACACATGTTCCAACTCGTCCTGCCCCTCTTGATAGAGGCCGGTAATTACCAACAATGCTCTCCTCATTGTTCAATACCATGTTCGCTTTGAACCTAGGCCGCCTCACACCGCTATTCGCGAAGCAAGGGAGTGACTTTATTCAAGACTAAGCTTTTATATCCGAACATCTTACTGCCTAAAACTGAAGTCTCTTTGTACTCTAGTTCCTTCTAATATGCTGCATTGCAAGTTGCCTGGTGCAGATATTGATCGCCGTCCATCCGCACTTTCTGGATTTTTTTGGCCAGATAGATATAAGAGCTAGAATATTTCAATGCCGTCCTCAAGTCATCGACTAAATCTCATTGCACGTACCAACCACTACTACCCTTAACATCCATGCCCCACCAAGGCCAGCCGTGTGTACCAGCCGTCTTCAATTACGGCGTGGACCTGGATCTACATGACCAGCATGCTAAGGGATGGTATTATGTCGTGTTTCGGGGGATTGTTCCCGGCATATATCTCAACAGGTGTGTTCTCTCCTCATCTTTAATTTTCTCATCTAAGGAGTTTTGACAGCGAACAGGCGCTTGCCCAAACTCTCCACCAAACGGATTACATATTCAAAAAATTTCGCACCCAGGCAGACGCCTTGGGATATTGGAATCAGTGCTGCCGCGAGAACCATGACCACGGTGCTCCAGCATACAAGGTGAAGGGAATCCCTGGGACATTCATAACGTTGTGAGTGACTGATCCTTGTCATTTACCTTCTTGCTTGTTCTGACTTGTACTTAGTGACGAAGCTATCGCCGCTGCTGCTACGGAATTCATCAAGGAGGTGTAACATAGCGAGTATAGTACAAGTTTTCAATATCGATTACGGAGTGATGTCAAAAGTATGAACAGAAACATGTCCTGTCCCAGTATTAGCCAGATCCTTGCCCTCTTCAACCAGTTTAAGATGAGCGTCCAGAGCTTTGTCTGCAGCTGTCGCTAGCCTTGTCAGTTGAATAGAAATGTCGTGGCGTGCAAGATTGTTTTGAATTTTCTCGCGTATTGCATGCCGTGCCTTTAAGAGAGAGTTGTGAGTGGTTTCAAGTCTGACATTTAATTTTTCGATCCTGGAGTCAGCAGCCAAGAGCCGCTTGCGTTGGGCATTGTCTAGATAGATAGAGTTTGGAAAGTGGGGACAAACGTTCAGATAGAGCGACTGACCTCGCCTCCTCAAGTTGGTAAACGCATTTTCAGAAATGTGCCCTGAACGATATGTCGGACGTATTCCGTATGTTTCGTATATCTTGGGCCAGCTGGTGTCAGAACAAATTGCAGCGTACATGTTCTGGCTCACCTCAAGGGTCCGTATCTTCCATGAATCATATGCTTGTCCCTTTTGGAGACCACCCAGCAGAGTACAGTGAACTCCATCGTGATTGACGTCCCGATGAACGGATTCTATCAAATTTGTGTTGGAGTCCCCCGCCCTCCAGATCAGCTCCGGGATGAAGCTGCGTTCCCAGCATATTGCAGGAAAAACAAACTTTGAATGAATTTTGTCCCGTAACCAGTCTTGGCTCTTTCAGCAAGGAATCTGACATCAAGAATTTGATTACATACCTGAACCCGTTTTACCTCCTTTCTCTTCAATCGCGGCCAGCGTGGCTTCCCAATTCTCGTGTCTGAGGCACAGCAAACTTCGCATGAGATGTTTGCACTCATCAGACACTGCACTCGACTTGATATTGCGGTAGTAGTGGTTGGAACAGAGACGAAAGACACGACGCAGATGATCATATGGCGACAGGTCCTGTAGATAACGATCTGGCTCATGCAGATCAGATTTTAATGTCATTGTAGCGGCAAGTGTCTGTAGATGAAGACCGAGCCCTAGCCCACAATAACTTGAGCAATATATCTCATGAGATAGAGACACAACATACCCTTGGCCTGGCCGCGATGTTGGTCAGCAGCCCACTCCAGAATCATGTCTTCATGTTCCTCAAGATTATTGGCATGGAGATGACGCCAACGCAATCGCTTTCCAGTATCTTCAAACACAATATCTTCAATGGCCGCAAAAACGTGTTGGTGAGCAACAGCGCTCTGCCGGTTCAAAAAGACTCGACAGAAAGTAAGGCCTATCTGCTATTCCAGTGAAGAAAAAGCAAGGAAAGAAAGACGCACTGGTATTTGCATCCCGTTCCATGCTGGCCATCTCAAACTCCAAGAACTCCATGATCCTTTTGAAAGCGATATCGCTTTGCAGGTAGCGGCCGCTCCGAAGAAGCCTATGACTCGCTTTCGGAGACATGCAAACAATAATTCGAAGTTTGGTGTCTTTAAAGAGGGGATCATCTTCGTCCTCTTCGTGCTGATCTACAGTGTTGATATCCAAAGAGATGATGCGCCGGATATAATGCTCCGCTGGAGGGAGACCAGCGTCTTGAAGACGCTTCAGATGTTTGACAGCTTGGTGGTGTCAGCGCAATCTACCCAGCAATAATGTACTCACCTTCCCAGCCTGTTCCCAGAGGATAGTGCAGCTCTTTAATCTGCTTGATGAACGCCTTAAGGTGTGATCTGTTGGCCAGAGAAATATGTAGATCGCTCAGGGTTGGTCTGGGAATTTGAGGAAATTTAGAGGTGAGGAAAGCGCGAACGATGGGATGCCGGATGAACCGTCGTGGAGTTATGTCTGGAAGATCCTCTCCCAAATCTTCAAGCAGCTGAAATACCTGTGCACATATTGAAGGTGGGGTTCTGGTGGGAAGAGGAATTGGATGGGTGTGGGCGCCCGACGATGTGATCAAGATATAAGGACATTGGGTGCGAAATTCCTCCAAAGGCTCGTACACCCGAAATTTCACACAACATCCTAGGCGCTCCATCAACGGCTGGATGAGTTCTCCCTCAGAGGTCCGATGATCAAAGGCTGCATAGACAATCTGTGAGAAGAGAGAGTCTGAGACGGCACGAATTAGGAACTCACGGCAAAAGGCTTTCTGAGAAGACACATTCGCTATGGTCGTGCATTCCACCAAAGGTCCGTAGCCAAGGGTGAAAGCAGCGTCTTCTATATGAGCCACCTCCTCTTTGTCGGAATTAAAAACAGCCTCGATGTATTCCAAATCATATGTCCCTGTAGCCGCGCCGATATTGGGGTCGTAAAAATGGTCCCTACTTGTTTTCTTGTCGAAATGCTCGCATCTGCTGGTTGAATCAGGTCTGGGCCGAAGATATAAAATCGAAGTGTACCTGATATGTGCGTTGCCGTGAATATCATGCTCAAAAAGCAGACGTCCTTGGCATTTTCCATCTCTCGGACGAAGGCCCCGCTGCACCTGCTGCAAATAGATCTCCTGGAGTTGTGCCCGCTCTTGTTGGTCTGGGGACAGCAGCGTTGGTTCTGCTAATGGCCGGGAGCATCCGAATTTTCGGAGTGCAGAGATGTACGATGATGTCCTGCAAAATATATCTTTGCTAGGCGAAGCGTACTGCAGCCGTTCTTCACGATCGTGTGTCAGCCGTTTCTGCACATCCTGTCTCGAGGCACGCGTGTGAGGCTCTGACAGCGCATCTTGGTCTGTATGCGGACATATTTTGACCCCTTGGCCTTCATTGATAGTTTAATAGACAGGCAAAGATATGTTATTTGTATTCGACGTACATGTACTATGGCTCACAGAGCATGGTACCATACAACCTTGGTCGTCTACCAAAACTCTAACGAGAACCTCTTGGCCCACCAATGTTCGCCCCGTAGGTGCCCCCCTCGAGTACGCAATGTTGAGGTCAGGGACTTGCCAGTCGTCTGGATCCATGCGGAATAAGTGACCCACAGGATTATCACGGTGTGTTCTGGGGTATTCGAGGACGGTGTGAGGAGGGTAGCGATAGAGAATTGAGAGCGTTGTTTTTTTGTTCAGTCTGACGTCCTTCTCCTTGATGATGCGCCGGTTCGCATTAGGAGCTGCTGCAGCGGAAGGTGCAGAGGTGATAGCATGAGAATCTGAAGTGTTGCAGCCATTGGAAGGTTGGCGTGCTTCAAGATGTTCAATGAGGTCCTGTAGCTGCTGCTGGATCGCAGCTGTGGCTCGGGCACCATTGGATGAGAGCCCAGCTAGACGCTCCAATTGTGGCTGGATGTCGACAAGACCAGCGTGCATATCTGCCTGGATCTGACGTCCTACAGGGTCCACAGGATTCAAGAGGTCGGCGAGACTCCTTGACATGATAAAAGTGGGGGGAAATTTGCCGCCAGCTGAGCAGAAAACGTCCTAGGTATCCCAGAGCCTTGAAACATGGAGCTGCGGTTTCAAACATTGAAAGGGAAGCACAGCGGAATTGAAAGAAGCCCAGCGGAATTGAAGAGCAAAGAAATTAGTGAATTAGCGGAGCGCCACTGTAGGTGCCACAGGGGTCAGTTGATAAACCCGAGGGTCACAAAGGCCTGGACTTTTTTCGGGCTCAAGCCGATACCGGATTCGCCCGACAACGATCCGTGCGTGGCGAGACGGGGCGGCTATCCGAGCGACAGATTCTAGGCGGGAAGGTGTCAGATTGGACATGTTCCCTTCTCTTACGCAAGCCATCATAAGACTAATCCACCCCATCCTCCCGTTGAATACTCGACGAGTCACGTGATCGTGTCACCGCGTCGCGGCGATTCGTGTCGATCGCGACTCAAAAGCTTGTTTTCAAACTATGTATTGACTCGAAATATTATGGGAGATGCGCCAGATTGTTGGGACAGCGCTTCTCATGTTACATAGGGGCTCGCAGCCTCTAGTATTTAGAGAACAATTTTTTTAATGATTCTCTTTCTCTAGTACCTGCCCATAATGGTGACGCGTCGGACTCGCAAGTCATCCCCTCCGAGTACAACCTCGTCACTGCGCAAGATCACCCGCGACCTCATTCGCTTAGACCCCTTGTCGACAAAGTATAGTGCCATTACTAAAGTACGCCGCAACTTGACACAATCCAACTGGCGGCCAACTATGTATTTCCTCCAGAAATATCCGGGGGCAGATGGGTCGAAGGCCCTCGACAATTTGAGGAACAAAGTACGCAGTTGAATAATTGGAAATTATCGTCAAACTCATCCGACGTCTAGATTTTGAAAACCCTCGACTTATCCCTCGACATGGCTTGCGAGCGTATCTTCAAGTTGACTGGCCCCGACCCCGACTTCCGCGTCAAACTCGCAATCCTAGTACGCATTTCCTCTTCTCGATGTTGACAACTGCTTAGCCTCCTCAGCGTCGTTTCGTTAACCAACAAGAGGAGCCCGGTCAGGTCCCCAGGCCGTTTTGGGGTCATGTCGATGAGTTTTATCAGAACAAAACGAGGGAGTTTGGTGTTTCTTTCGATACCCCGAGATGGGGAAGGTACAGCAGCCGTGTTGTCATTTTCTTGGGAATAAATACTGTTGACGATGAATGTAGTTATTGGAAAGAGACGGTCGAGATGGATGGAAGCGCAAAACCGTCCCCGTCTGTCATCGAGCCGGCCGAGCCCTCGCTATTCACCACGAAGCCCTTGACACTCGCTTCGCCGAAGTTCGTGCTCTCCCCATTGTGGAATTTCGCTCATCTCGCCGGCGTAGCTCGTCCTCATCTTCGTCCTCTACGTCGGGGCACAAACGTAGATCCCGAAAAGTCGAGCGTCTTGCCGACGACACTCCAGCCAAGTAGGTGGTGTTTTCGCCTTCCAGCTTCGTATCGGTGACCATCCAACGGTCAGCCCACCCATCCCGACGGCGCACCTGTCCAATAAGCACGCCCAGACGGTCGACACGCCTCATGTTCGTATGCTCTTCCCGGTCGCCGCCTGCAGATCCTGATCGGTGCCCATCCCATAGCCGCCTTTGCAATGGACCGAACCACTGGGGCCGTGTGGCGTGCGCAAACAGACTCGAAAATCGGCCAAGGGAATCAGACTCGAGGACCTTTTGAATCCAGCGTAGTACAAGTAACTACACTGTTGTAGTGTGAACAAAAAGAGAAAGGATAAAGCTCTCAAACGTACCAAAACTAGCTGCCTATGCCCCCTTCTGGCCTTCCGCTGGTGCCAGTCGTAGTCGTGTCGGATCTCTTCAACGGAGAGCGCCTGCGGGGAATCCTGCTTGTTCGCGATGAGCAGCAAGGGGATGTTGAGGATTTGCGGGGCGGAAAGGACGGAGTCTGATGAGGAGATAAGTCACTGTACCACCAAAGATGAGTTGACCGAAAACTTCCCATCCTTCCCTCAATCGTTCTCTGTCCTCTGCGTCGATGACACACGCGACGGCGTGGCAGTCGTCGTAGTATTTGTGCCAGATATTGCGTGTACCCCGCTGGCCGCCGAGGTCCCAGAACTGCAGTATCGTTTATGGCAGAGTGATCGTTCCCACTGGTCTCCCATTAATTCAAGCACTGTGAGAGACGAGGGAAGACAGCTAACTGTTTTGGCCGACTGTGGGAGCCTATCTTGTCCGGAGTCAGACCTGGGGTTTCATTGTATTGTGTCTTGATTCTCCCCAGGAGCGTCTGCGATTTGTTCCAGGTCAAGAGCCGCCAGAACAACCAGTTCGAGCCACCGCACGGTTTTTCCAGCGCCGTCGAGTCCAATAATGATCACGGAAATTGCCTCCTTTCTGGAGAGCGTCAAGCACAAGTCAAGCATGGTTTCTGGACAACTTGCAGCTGACCCACCGTGTGAAGTGTTCTGGAGACCCTCGAATAGGTGGTACATGCGAACTTGGCATGAAGGAAACGGGAAGCCCTTGGACAATAGTCTAAGCGTCAACTCTTCGCTTGCGCGCGGTGTAGCCATCCCCCGATTTCGGTTGAACTCTTCGAAGTGATTAGACATAACTTCTCGTAGGCGCTCAGAACAACCCGTTCCAAACGTGACCATTGCTCCGTGATAGACTGTGCAAATGTACAAGCCAAGCCGCTGTTCGCCTGGTCATTTGCACTTTGCACTATGGCCGTCGTTGGATGGGATCAGAGAAGAACGGCGTAGATACAAGTCGGTCAGCAGCACGTCATCCAAGTTTCGGCTGAATCGTGGATGTCGAAAAAAGCAAGCGATGCTGACCACGTGTGATCCATTGGCGTTTCGAAAGCAAGAAAAAAAGACTCGAAAAGTACCGCATCCCCATAGAACTTACAGATATATGTACGTACAAATTCAAGATCTCGCTACATTCTGGTACCCAATGCTGGCATGCTCAGCAGCGTACTCCGCCTGGAAAAATCGAGACTGCTCTTGCAGCAACCACCTGCGCGCTAGGAGTCAGAGGTAAACGGGGCAGAAAAGGGAGGAGCTCGTACGCAAGGAGCTCGTTCACATAGTCCCGAACGATGTCGGTCGACTCGGGGTCGAGTGACGACTGCGCGATCATCGTGGGGAGCGTGACTGGATGAGATTAATAGCGGCCAAGGCACCAAGTGGACGAACATACCGAGCATCCTAAGCAAATGCTCCGCGCCGTAGATCTCGCTCATCTCCTTCTCCTGGCCGACGATGACGTCCTGGCCGGTGATGTATTTTACGCGGACGGCGGTGTACTGGGGCCGCTCGAAGCGGTACAAGAGGTGGTTCGCCAGAGAGCGGTCAAAGTAGACTTGGAGGCCCGATGTCACGGTCGGTGCCAGAACCGTAGGATCCTTGAGGCTGCGCCGAATTTTTTGAAAAGGGGGCAACGCAATGACGAGGGTGGTACGCACTGGGCGGGTTTCGTTGTGAGGATGTAGGCCTCGAATTCCTTGAGCAGCTCGTCCACGGTTGGAGACCGCGGCAGGGACACCAGCTGGCGGATCGCTTGAGCGGAGGCATATCATACACAACAGCTATTATCACCTTGTTGTCTTTCGTGACCGTCTCCCAGTCGTCAACCAGCTTGGTCTTGATCTGCTCCGGAATGTTGAGCTTCATCTCGGGGCGTCGATTGCCATCCGGCTGCAAACAGGGTCAAGATAAAGTAAGAGTGAAAGAGCTGCAACATACGTCGTCTCTCCCGCGTTTAGTCCCCCGTGTACCGGTCTCTTTCCGTGTACCCGAACGCGTCGTCGCGCTGGCGCTCGTCCCTGCACCGCTGTCCTTGTTTGCGCTCGAGGTGCTGGCCTTGGGGTGTGAGCGAGCCGCCGTAGCCGTCGGTGCATCCTTCTGCAGATTCTTCTGCAACGCACGGTTCGCCTCGTTGTCCTTCAGCAGACGCGTCGAAGGGACCCACTCATCCCATCTGGCACAGAAATCAGAGCCTGCCTGGAAGCATCGAGCGAGACACACGTTGTCTTCCAGCCTTTGTAGTGCACGAAATAATGCTGGCCATCTTTTCCCGTGATAGTGTTCTTCTCGTCTCCAGTACTAGGCTGCGTCTTCAGTATTTTTGCCGCATAGATGAGAGGGCCGTGGTAGCAGAGGACGGTCTCGCCGGTGTTGTATATTGGTGGTGGTTCAGACATAACGGCAGTTTGCTCGTGTTTGATCCAGTGGCCATCGCCCTTTGGCGCGAAGCACTTTTCATGTTTCTTGCTTCCCTCGGACGACCATTGGCGCGTCGCATAACGGGTCTGCCCACGCGTTTACCGACGAGGGCTTATACTATCCCGGTGTCAGTCTACCACAGTTGTTCTCCGTGCTTTCATCTGATCGACTAACTAGTGAACATGAAATTCGGCAGTTGCTGGAAACCCAGAAAGAGATGTACGTGTCTGTCCATTGTCTTTTCGTCCTTTACCAACATCATTTCAGTGAAAGTGACCCTGCACTACGCAGGTATATTGCTATTGCATTCTTAATTTCTGTCCCGAGTTTCGTTCACAATCCGCGTTTAGTGAATTCGACGAATTTCTAAATGCTCCTGCGCCACCTGGTCTCCCCGAGT
Source organism: Mycena maculata (assembly GCA_029448575.1). Classification (NCBI taxonomy): domain Eukaryota; kingdom Fungi; phylum Basidiomycota; class Agaricomycetes; order Agaricales; family Mycenaceae; genus Mycena; species Mycena maculata. Next base: position 159,938 of record JARJLG010000187.1, read on the forward strand.
CGGATAGGTGCGGCACGAAAAAACCACAGGGATGCGAGTCATTGCTGAGCCATGTTTTTCAGCGACGAACTCGACCTCTTGAGCGACCTTCCTGACCCAGGGACAGCACATGCTTCCATTCGAAATCCACCGAAGTACGACTTCCTCTGCCATGTCTCTAGATGGCTTTCTTACGAGCATTCAGGATAGCCCGCACCTCGAAAGAGTTATTTGGCACCCAGTCCGTCTCTCCCTCGATCCTCGTATGCTTGCTTATTTACAAATAGCGTCTAGGGAACGGAGCACTCTCCAGACCCTTCCTAACGGTTTCGATACTCGGCTATTGCCTCTACCTGGGCCGCTGCCGGAAATATTCACAGAAATCGAATACGCTGCGACGGTCGTCCACGGGCGAAGTATCCACCGGCCCTTCAGGCACCCGCGGACGCACGGCCTGCCCTGCGCGCAGATCCAGTTCCGCTCGCACGACATCCTCACGATGAGCCTCTTCGTGCACTTTGCGACGCACGCGGCGTACTCGCTCGGCATCCCGTGCTCGCGCATGTACTCGCTGCCGACGCAGCGCCAGCTGTGGACGGTGCTGCGCGGCCCGTTCGCGCACAAGAAGTCGCAGGAGAACTTTGAGCGCAAGGTGCACCGCCGGGGAATCAAGGCGTACGATGCGGACCCCGTGGTCGTCGACCTGTGGTTCAAGTATCTGCAGCGGCATGCGATGGGCGGCGTGGGCATGCGCTGCGTCAAGTGGGAGCGCATGCCGCTCGGTGTGGGGCAAAAGGCGGACGTCGAGGTCAAGAATACCCTGAATCGGAGCAAGCAGCTCGCGACGACCAAGAGCAAGATAAAAGAACTTGGAGAGAGAATTGTGCGGCAAGAGATGGGTTCTTCGGTAGATAATAAGGCTTCGGCTAGTAAGATACGGACAGTAGTGGAAGAGAAATGAATTTAATAGATTATTTTCCTCCCTCGGACCAACTCGGAACGCTGACGCTGTATGCGGTCGTGTTTACCTCTGGCCTGGGTGACGGTAAGAATCAACGGAGAAGAACTTTGGTATATGAAAGCCTGCATGAACGCCACAATATATTTGTATTTATTCCTGCGACAGGGAATCGGGGAAGTTGTTATCTGAGGCCCAAGTTTCCAAGGGCCGCTGCCCACGGGACGAATGCGCGGGAGGTGCGCGCCGAGTCAGAGCGGAAGGTACATAGTGCATACATGCGAATGCATGTCTGGATTCCGTGGTAAATTGCGCCGCAGAAGACGTGGGGTGATATAAGCGGATGGCCTATCCGCCGTGCGGAGCACGTCTACGCGAGGGCGCACGCGTTGTTGTGATTGGCGCACACAAGGACCGGGATATCGTCTCGAGCGACACATTGGCGGGAAAAGAGGACCCAGAACTAGACGCCATAAGTTCACAGGCACAGCCGCTGAATCTGCGGTCCCTCAATTCAAGGAAGTTGTCGACGAGGGTGCAGTACTGGCGAGCGGAGTGCATGCGCCGAGCGGGTGCTAGTTACCTAGATGTCCTCAGTAAAGGTAGAAATAATAGAGTCCGCGGAACGAGGTCGATATTGTATGGCCTACACGGGCGATGTGTGAAGGGGGGAGGACTAAAGGTTCCGCTAGAATACAGAGGGTTAGCGTGCGTTTTTCAATACGACGTGAAACCCCTGTATCCACACTACGCCACTGTTTCCTCTAGGTCACATTTATTCTTATCCTAAAAAAAATAAGAGTCTTTTTTGTAGTCAGAAATATTGAAGATATAAATGATACAATTATACCTCGACAGACTCAATGACATCCTAAAGAGTTTCGGGAACCCGCACATCCAGTCCCTGCGCTTTCAAATCCCGATTCGACCATGTCGGCCGTCAGGCCACCCGTCCACCACGTCCTCTCGGTAAAGTAGATACTCCGCAACCTCAGGCAGAGACCTTCCCCGCTTCCATCGAGGGTCAGAGCATGGAGCAGCTCGTCTATGTAGTCGTCTCCGAGCCCCACCGCCGGTGTGAGGGATGAGAGGGTCGACGTGACAGGGCGTAGCCATGCGATGATTTCGCTCGGGGCGAGGTTGCCGAACCCCAGGAGGTACATCGTCTCTAGGGGACACTGCGAACGCATCAAGCAACGGCCCGACCCGGAGTTGAGCGGGGTTGTTTTTCCAGGACATTTTGCTTGTCGACGGTCACCGTGCATGTTCTGCAGACATGGTCCACCCACCATCGAGCCGTGCTTATTATGGCCGGATCCTCCGGCATAGGAAGGAACTGGCGATTTTAGGAGTTTTCCGTTCGGAAACGGAATAGTTGTATACCACCACCGAAGGTGCTAGGTAGTGGTTCGTGGACCCAGAGCAGGACGTGCAACTCTCGCAGGGTCGGAAGGGTGAGGGCGGAGAGAGGATACCCATAGCCTGTGTGACGGGGCGGGAATGTCCGGATATATAGAGGGTCTCGAGCGCCAATTAGGCCACAGACGGGACGTGGGACCCATCTGTCGGATATTCTCGGTCCCTGCTGAATCCCAGGTGGCACTCAACGAGTGCGTAGCATTGGGAGAGCGTATACAGGACATCCTGGGGGGTCTTCTGGTCGTGAAGAAACAGTGTAGTTAGTTGGTTCCTAGGAATACGGAAGGTTCTCGAGTGAGGATAAGGATAATATAACTGGCGGAGTGACGGGAGAGAGGAGAGGTCGACATCTGGAGCCCCATTCCAGTTGCATGGAGGTCTAGTGGGTGAAGGCGCCGCGCGCCGGTGAGAAGGGGCGAAAGTAGGTGGGGTGAGGGGGTGTGTTGACAGCGTGGAGTCTGTGGAGATGTCTTTGGAGAAGCGGAACGAGATCATCGAACGGTGCCGGTGGGTGCGGGCCGGTATTGACATCGACGGGGATGGTCAGATCCAGGGGACACGCGCTCCTGGCGCTCGTCGAGCCAGTACGCCAGCTTAGCCCACAGGGCGAGTGTCGAAAGGGCAAGAGCGCGCCCCGCATGACACACACGCAGCAGCAGCAGTGGAGCATAATCCGTTCGCGGTGCATAATCCCAGTAGTCGGACCAGGAGAACAGGAATATCTCTGCCAGGAGTTCAGGCGGGAGGGCGCCAGGGTGAGAGGATGCGCTTGATTTGAAGCGCGCGTTCTTCCGTTGCACGTTTTTCCCTGCTGAGAAGCTCGACGTCGGAAGCAGTGAGCGTTAGCTTGCTCTCCAGTTTGTTTATCTCCAGCTCGGCCTGAGAAAACATGGATCGAGCCATCTGCATTTGTGCAGTCGATGAAGGAATGTTTGAATGCACCAAGGACGATAGCGCAGATTTTTCGAGGCTCTCCAGCATGGAGTTTGAACGTTGAACTTGAACTTGAAAGCTTGAACGTTGAAGCTTGAACTAGGGTACGGTGAACAACCTCTGGCGAGTTCGTAACAGCTGTTATTAACCGGGACGCTCCGGAGGCAGTTATTCACATGTGTTAGTAACAAAATTGTTAATAACAGTTATTAACCTGTGAATAACCATTATTCACACTGTTAATAACATTTTGGTGCGTAACTTACTCAAAATTGGCCGCGAATGCTTCCTCCAGCTCTCAAACTGACAGTTCTTCGCCTTGTTGCGTTGGAATAGGAAGACTTCATTTCCGATTCACAAGCACAGACTTTAATCTCCCTTGACTATTGATGATCCCCAGTCCAAAATGGGTTGAAAATGGCCGGAGAGTGCATTCCTGAGCATAAATCGACTTCTGAGGTCGGTTTACACACAATACTGGCATCAAATTGCCCCGAATTGACCCTTTGACCAGCAGTTATTCACAGTTATTCACAGTGTTTTCGGGGGTGTTTTGGGGTGCCTTGTTAATAACAGTTATTAACAGTTATTAACATGATGTTAATAACTGATGTTACTAACAGTCCAGTTGTTCACCGAACCCTAGCTTGAACGTTGAAAGACGAGTGCGGAAACGGGCCGTTCACAGCCACCGTTCCACGTGCCGAGTCAACGGTCCCCGAGTACTCGCGTCCATGTCTGCCCACGATAACGACCCGTTCTACCTCAGGTTACTATCGTTTTTATTCTGAGTTGCGCTATATTGACCCATTATCTCAGATACTAGTGAGGAATCATCCAACGTACAGTCCTGACGGCGCACTGACTCTGAATCAGCACCGGCCATTCAGGGAAGCATGGCCACGAGTTCCTGGAGTTCGAGTACTCCCATGGACGTCTGCGTTACGCCAACAACTCCAACTACCGCAACGACAGTCTCATCCGTAAAGAGAGTCTGTCTTTTTTTCGAATTTGATCATGAATTTTAAATTGAATAACTATGGTAGTGTGGGTCGGGCCCTTGGTGGTAAAAGAGCTGAAGCGAATCGTCGAGGCGAGCGAAATCACTAAGTGCGCATTTTTTAGGTTCCTGTCTGCGTGGTTAATGCTGACTGGGCGTGTAGGGAGGACGACACCAACTGGCCGAAGAAAAACATCGTCGGCAAGCAGGAGTTAGAGATCCGGGTGGGGAACGATCACATAGCGTTCGAGGTGTGTTCGACGCGTCTGCCGCTCTGTAAGCTTTGAGCTGACGACGTCCGACTGCTAGACCGCAAAAATCGGCTCGCTGGTTGACATCCAGGACAGCGAGGACCCTGAAGGGCTGCGCGTGTTCTACTATCTTGTCCAGGACCTCAAGGTGCGTTGCCACCAGTGATTCTTCGTCTTCAGCGCGCACTGACGCTCTTCTACCTGCAGTGCCTGATCTTTTCGCTCATCTCACTGCATTTCAAGATCAAACCCATCTAGTGTGCTGTCGCGGAAGTCGGGGGACGAAAAAAATTGACGGTCTCTTGCGATTCCAGTGGGTTGCAGTGTTGGGATGCGGGTATTGTGGTTAACACATTCTAACGCGAAAATTTTTGCCCGACGTAAGCGCCACTATTTTCCTGTTCGACGATCTTTTCTAACAGATATCTTTTTGCGAAAACCTCCCAGGCCCCGCCCAGTCCTTCTCGCTATCGTCAAGAAAACGTTCGAGTTCCATAGTTGGTGAGCACGCTGCATAGGTTTGTCAGCCGTCCTCTGACACGAACCTTAGTTTTTTTGCTTTTCTTTCCAATTGTCTACACAATGCTCAATCTGTATCACTCTTTCTTTCGTCGTCTTCTACTCAGGCCAACGCGTGTATGTTGGCAGATGTGTCGCAGGACTGTCAGTTCGCATGTGTATAATGGGTGAGATTGTATCTCGATCACTCGACCTCGCCGATCTCTGGGCTTCTCTGGGCTCGGGATCCTCGTTGCATGCTGGTCCGCGCATGTCCACGCATGGCCTCGAAGAGTAGAATTGATCCCGAATCGTCTTCTGCGACGACCGCGTTGTTGTGCAATGTTTGCCATCACCTTGGCAATTCTCCCCTACTTTTTCGTTTTGCTCCTTCAAGCTTAAACTTAGCTGCGGACGAGTCGGGGCCAACGCATCAATTTGAAGTCGGTTTTCATGAAACGTATGCGCCTCACTTGGCAGACGGGTGGCGGACCTGGATGGACATTGGATTAATTGACCACCATGCCAACAGGTTCTGATGCATATGCCCGAGAGAATTTATACGAGACTCCATCCACCATGACAACGATCCGTGGCTGGATTTGGATTATATAGGACGGCCACGAATACCACTCGGGGACTCTTACCTACTTATCGACGCGGCGGATACTCGTCACCGTATTCGCTTCTATTGCATCTTTGACTTTTACTTCGAACTGCTCGCGATCGCGCCTGGAACATTCACCCGGAACGTCAATCGACGACTGACCCCATTCATGGCAACGGCTGTCACGCAATCCCCGTCTCGAACCAAGCCATCACTGGCTTTAAAGCTCGGTCCAACGCAGGCGAATCTCCAAACAACTCCGTCCCGGTCATCCTCAGCCGCTGAATCATTCATGACTGCGCGTACCTCGAGCACCGCCGCACTGGCAGGGTCTCCGACTGCGTCGTCGAGAACCCCCTCTCCGCGCACGCCCACCTCATCGTCCGGGATTTCGTTCCTGCAGGAGATCGATGTGTGGATGGACAACATCGGGCGGCTGGTGACTGCGCTGGAGGATCAGCACCGCCAGCGTCGATTTAATATCAGCAGCCGCAGCGGGAATGCGGGGAAGGAAAACGTCGGCGACACGCTCCGCTCGGGCGACTTCAGCCCGTCGACGCCGACTATGCATGGGAATGCGGGCGATTCGTCGGGTGCGTTGATCTCTATCTTGCGGCACCGGTTGTATAAACTGAAATTCCTTTCTTCAGGTCACCAATATAATGCCCAGCGTGGGGCGAAAGCACAAACAACAAGATAGACAGAAACCCGTTGGCGGAGGAAATGTATCAAGCCTGTAACATTAGCGCTTCCTAGATATGTATGTATACTACTGACCGTGGCGGTCGCTTATTATAATTATCGGTATCTATTTCTTGTACCACTGTGTGTGTTTTTGCGATCTCAGTGTTGGCTGGACAGGGGTTCGGCGAAACCTTTCTTCCCACCCACTTCGTGGTTTCACATCTGCCTCCATGCAACCTTCTACCATTGTGTTTTGCAAGGGCCTCGCTGACGTGGGCGTAGGCCTCATCCTATTCACAAAACCAGCGATTCTCTATGAGTCCTGGGCTACTAAAGCTCTGTCCTCGTTTACCGGCCTGGTCTGTTGTTCTTCCTTGCTTCTTTTCTTATTGAAATTCTACTAACACCCTCTCACAGTACCTGAACCAACGCTTCCATGGCCCCGGGATTCAACCACTAGATTGCGTGCATGGTTGCAGCAGTCGGGCTCGGGAATTTGGTCGCAGCTAGATCCGGCCTCGCAGCGTTGCCGCCCATTTGTACGTCTGCTTTTTTCTGCCGGACACTTTGAAAGGATCTGAATCCTTTGTCGACCGGTTGCGATGACCTCCGCCTGGTCCGCCTTCTCGCTCCTCACATGTGTCTTGGCCCCAAAGTCATGGGGAGTGAGCGGCGCTACCCTCTGGATGGGTGGGCTTGTGAACGCCGCGTTCAGTGTCGTGTTGTGTTTCTCGGTTTATTTTTTCCTGAGCATTGGATTTCGCCAACCAACAGCATGTAAATGTATCATCTTGAATCCCTGACAAGTATTTTCTCGACGTTACCCGCTCCACTGCGAAATTTACCTGGCAGTATATATGACCTCATTCGACTGGAACTCACTTGCGATTGTTTGTCCTTTCCTCGATTCTAGAGTATTCTCCTTTCCATTGTTCATCCTACATATTACTGTCGAGCTTCTGCATGCGCATTATTACTCATCTCTCTCCAGCAACCACTGGCACCATGTTGGTGAAATATTGATCCCACCTTGAGGTCTTTCAATAATTCATCGACTCGTGGTGTGCTAATAATAATCGAAATTGACTTCTCCTTTTTTCATTCTTTTACTGTGCTTTCTACCCTGATCGGCAACGGGAGTACTTGGCGCAGTGAAACCCGCACCGTCGATTCTATCGAGATCCTCCCAAACCACTATGGTGGGTCCAAACATGTCTTGCTGTTTTGCCATATTTTCAAGAAGGCACGAAACAATGGGAACGATTATTGAGACGATAAATATCATACTTGTGTTGGCTTTCTGGCATGATTCATTTTGACCCAAAAAGGCATGGGCCACCGCAGTGAAGGTTACATGCTTGCAAATGATCCCCGCACTCAAAGTTCGAATCGTACCAGATCATACCCCATACTTGGGTGTGGCATTACTACAGGTACATATGTTCCTCCCGACCTAGCCTGAAGAACTTTGAACATGGTATGTACGTCTTCATATTTATGGACGGTAATTTTGCTCGATTCGGATGCGGTTGATTCATCACTGATATCTTTCCGGGGCGCGTCGTTACGACGGACGTCGTCGGCCTTGGAAGGAACCGTCACGAACGTGCGTCTGCGCCAAGTCATTGCCACTGATCCGGACCTAGCTATAGCGCAGTCACCGGGCACGGACTTTGCAGGCACTGGTAGAGGATGAACGCAATCTACACCCCGCTACCGACCAACATGGACCAGGCTCCACCGGACGGACCCGTCCCTGTTGTGGTAGATACTCCAGGTATTTATAATCGTCATGCTTCGTTTGCTTTTCTGCTCACACTAATTTTCCAGGTGATGAGCCGTGTGCGCAAATATGGTCCGTCTACATTTCCGAGGCAGAAAAATACGACAAGGCCCTCGTGGATAGTTGGCGGGGGAACATGAACGGCATTTTGATATTTGTACGTCCAATAAGCAACTCAAATGCTCACTTATTGACGTTGACATAGGCGGGTCTTTTTTCGGTGCGTCCATTAAGCAACTCGAGTGTTTACTTGAATGCCAATTTGTTCACATTGGCACAGGCGATCCTTACGGCGTTTATTATCGAAAGCTACCCAACTCTGCAACCCGATATGAACCTTGTGTCGCTCGCGCATATCTCACAACAATTTGCCAATAGCACCGCCGGGGCCGGCACCATTCCCATACCTTCAAGTGTATACGCCGCTCCAGACTACACCATCTCTTTGATTTGCAATATTTTTTGGTTCCTCAGTCTCGGCTTCAGTCTTACCAGCGCTCTAACTGCGACTTTGGTTGAGCAATGGGCCCGCGATTTTCTACAGCGGACGGAAATGCAACCATCTCCTGTTAAACGCCTCGAATCTTTTCATACCTTTATTACGGTATGTTTGCCATCCAGAAATTTTCTGTGTACATCTGATGTCTCTCTGTGATGAGGCATGAAACGATTTAGAATGCATGCTGTAGTAGGGATAATCCCTATGCTCTTACACATGTCACTACTTCTTTTTTTCGCGGGCCTGGTGGGATTAGTCTCTTATAACAGACCTACAACAAATCTAACTCCTACCCCGTTTGTTATAGGTGGCCTTTCTCTTCCTCGTCGACAACACCGTGGCCTGGGTGTCTGTGGGGATATTAACAATCGTATCCCTTCTCTACGTCTCCATGACGGTCCTCCCGCTCGACCGAGTTGACTGTCCATACAAAACCCCTTTAACTCCGGCATTGTGGAGCATCCGCAAGAGCATTCGCAGATATTATTCACAGTTCGTCCTTCGACAAGAACTGGAATACGAGACAGACGCCGATTCTCTCATATGTACTGCTACCTGCAAACTCCCTCTCCATCAACACAAGCGTATGGATGATGCCATGTTCCACAAGGCTACAATTCGATCAGACGAGCGAGAAGAGCGAGATAAAAGAGCTCTTGCGTGGACCATGAAGTCTTTGGCCGACGACGAAGAGCTCGAGCCATTCGTAACTGGTATTCCAAATTCCATTTGGGTCAGTTTCTTGTGGTTTATTCGTATGTACTAAAGACTGACTTGATTTTGCTTGATTGAAGGGCCCCCAAGGCCGGCGGTACAAATACGACAACCTCATTCGGGGCCTCCTTAAAGACAAGAACGTTCTTCTGGGATCTCGCATCGAGCACCTCATGTTGAGCTGCGAGAGTGGTCTCCTGGCACCGAATGTCCAAATTCGACGCCAGATTAGCTGCCTCAAGGCGCTGTGGAGTTTGGGGATGATGGCCGAGAAACACACCGAGGAAGTTGATTCCGAAGGGAAAAAAGTGAAAAAGTCCGATCCAATTCAACCACTATTCTTTCTCGCGGGTTCTAAATTCCTGCCTCCCAAAACATCCACTACGGCGCCATATTTACCGTCCATCGATGCCCTTGCCGATTGGAACAACCTATGTTCTCTTCACGGCCATGTCGAGAAAATCACATCCTCGCTACAAGAAGGCAAAGCGGCAATCGAGAAGGGTATATTGCCTCTCATAGCGCAGTATCGCGACGAATTGCAGGATTTTCTGTCCGCACGACGTCGCTGCAAATGGGAGTCTTTAATTATTATTCGGCCGACCGAATCCAGGGACGCAGATCTCGAACAACTCGCCGACGTGGAGAAAGCAGTACCAGAGCAAATACATTCCGCAGACGAATGGATCAGGAAAGTTTCTCGAATCGTATACACGATTCCTACGTGTTGGACCGATGTTCAATATCGGATCGTACTCTCTTTTCTCCAACAATCCGCCGACTCGGACAGCCCTCCCTACGAGTTCGAATTGACATGCAAAACATTGCAGGCTCGTTTGGAACCTGTGGATATTCCCCTGGGTCCTGTCGCTCGTGTGATTGAGCGTAATGTCCGCAAGGCGATACAAACCAAAAAACCACACATAAACCACGTCGACACAATCCTCGGCATTCTACTTCCATGGTTCAACACAGTCGACGTCAAGGTGGATGTGGGAGACGTTATTGACAGTGTCGTGGAATACGTGAATGACCGGGACTGCAACGAAGCCATCTGTCGAGTCCTCCAGGATTGCGATCTCACCGGTGTCTGGAATCGTGTCGCTGCCCGATTAGGCACATGCCGTCCCGACCGGAAAGGTGACGTCTCGAAGGCAATGTGGCACCTAGCTGCATTATTCCCGGGACAATCTACGTCAGACATACGATTGGCTGCTTGGCCAGATTTCAACAGGAGTACGCCATCGATTGTTCCCGCCACGCCATATTCAGCCTCCGTCGTGGCACTCCTCAAATCGAATATTTTAACCGCTTTCCTAGCGGCTGAAATACGCCTGAACTTCCATGCGCTCGAGACCGACTTGGTGGACAATGTGCAGACCGCGATCGAAAGAAAATCCCGCGCTGCGCAGAGGGATTGGGACCTGCTGTCCGCCGTTTGTGCGCTTTTGTATCCAATCGCCACGTCGGGACGGCCAGTACAGCTCTTGGACCCATTTCCTGTCTACACCATTAAAACAGGTGGAGCATACACAGCTTGGCGTACGCAAGCACTCGCCGCAGTTCGCGACGCCCTCAGGTTGATCCCACACGTGGAGGCACGATTCGAAGAGGCGCGACTGGCTATTACCACGGAATTTTTGCATGCTTGTTCCTCTTCTGGGAGCTCAACATTACCGTACAAGGCTGTGCAAACCTTGTCCCAAAACCTCTTGCCTGATCTCTGGGTGTCTAGCCAAGTCCATGTTGACAACCAGAGAAAATTTGCCGCCGCACTTCGTGGTCTGGCGGACAGTTCGGAATTATCTCCAGACTACTTACTTCTATTAAAGGGGGTCATCACAAGCGATCTTTTTACCGAAGGGCTGCCTTGGTTGTCATCTGATCTTCAGGCAGTGTCCACGATCATGGATGTCGTGCAGAGATACCTTGCGTCCGCCGACGCAGGGACAGCTCAGAGTCAAAAACTCGAGAATATTTTGAACTGGTTGGAGTTGAAGGAACTGGCACGTGTTCCTGATTTGGGCCCTCTCGGACAGAATGACGCCGGACCATCGACACCGAGATTCGTGCGGGGTTGACGTGGCTTTCGGTTTTCTTTATCTGTAAATTATGTATCACGGCGATTTAATGGTTTTCTTCTGGTTCGGATTTTTTCTCAGATCGTGCGGATAATAGAGTTGATTTGTATCAAAATGCTATGGAACGAAGTCGAATTGAATAATGTATGTCTGTGGCGCGTAAAATGATGCTGTTTTGCTCCCTCCCGGTTCTGGATGCTCCCATGGTACAAATACGTTGCGTGTCCGTCTGAAGTAGAAAAGTCAGTGTCGAAACAACCGAGAATTGAGGAGTTACGGACGACACATGCTTTGCTCGCTCAAGCAATGACACAGCTCCCGCTAGACCCGGTCCCGCTGTCGTTGTTAACGGGAGGGAGGGAGGTGTCCTCTTTGCAGACGACGCAGCTGCCACTGGAGCCCGTACCGGAATCGTCATTTACGGGCGGGAGGACAGTCTCCTCGGTCCTGGAGGGGATAGTGGTAGTGGTGAAAGCGTCCATTGCTCGGAAGGATGAGTGGGCTGGAGAGGACGAGGAGTCTGACGATGGATGTAGGCTGGCCTGAGGATAGTCAAGGGGCCGCGTCGCCCTTTTATACACAGCTGGAAGGATGTGCGGAACGAGTGGGCCGATAGGCTCCCATTGTGCGCGCCCTAATTGGTCGATGCGAATTACAACGGGATTTGCGAATCTGCCTCGAGGCTCACCGATCACTTTCCGCGAACTGAAAATACAGGACAATAGACTCTCTGTGTGGCCTGTAGAGAAGTTGAGTTCCTGATATCTCTAACAATAAGAGGCCCGGCGAAGGTCCGATATGGTAGGCATGGCCTAGATCAGGACAAAAGGGTTCCGATCGACAGAAGACAGGAGCTACACGAAGATACCAAGTCGGAGGTAAGACAGAAATTTCAGTCGGACGCGTCGGACGCAGTGATAGTTTCGGTAAACCCCCAAGTAAAACCTCAGTTGACAAGGCCATGGGAAATTCAGCATAACTGGTCGGAGAATGACCTTTGCGTATCCTTGCACATAATGATATGGGCATCATCTGGAAGCAGCATGCAGTGAGAGTCTGAAAACAATAAGGATGATGACATCAGATTCACGATCGATCACTTTTCTCACGCGTTGTTCTGTCAAGTCACAGGACCGCGCATCTGGTTCAAAATTTAATTTCGAGATGAGAGCTACGAGGAAATGACTCTCGATGGGAGGGCAGACGCAAGACAATAGAGAATGACACCATGTCATCGATCGGTCTCCGCGCAACAAGGACTCATAATCTCTCCTACAGTACTATCGATCACCCACCTTTGCAAAAACAGTTCTGATGGCAATGCTGCCACCGTAATTCATGTCCGACGGGGCTCGGCATCAACAGGCGGTATCATTACCACCAAAAAATATTGAATCCGGAGTTGTTTGGGCTCTGGGGTCGAATTGGGGCCGTAGTGAAGTTGCCGATCAAAATGACCTACCTTTGCAAAAGAAAGTATCAATTTTTACTGGACTTAGTTCCACTCCAAATTGTCCACAAAAAATACAGGTAGATTCCTAGGAATCAAAAGTTTCCCCCCGTATTTTAGTTTGAATTGATCAAGGCAGTCTTTATATCGCAAAGTTGCCCAACTTTTTTTTTGCAGGGTACGCCATTTTGCAGAGGTGGGTGATCAATAGTAACATGAAGCCGAGCGCACAAGTGACAATGGCAAGACGAATTAATTCGTTGAAATAATTACATAGAGGGTTCATCGGATCACATCGAGGAGGAGTGCCCTCATTGTACTTCAAGCTATTGACGGCACTACCAGACTTTTGCTCAAACACGCCAGTGGCTGCCTCAGGTTCGTGCATGGGAATTTCGGACGGGCCCTCGCTCGGCCGTTTGGTTAAGTACGGCTTCATGCGGCGGCAGGTGACCAGGTGCACCCATGCCAGATCCAAGAACCAGCACGGGACACGCTGGAGGAGCAGGCAGAGCTGGATGATGAAGGGCGGGACGGTAACAAAGATTGCGAGCAGCTTGGTGTTAAGAGAAGGAGGTCAGGTGATGCATTGAGGCGGATAAGGAGGAAATTTCGCACCTGTCCATACATCACACTGAAGGACTCGCGCTTTGAGAGGACCTGCGGCCCGACTTCGATGTTGAAGATCCAGATGAAGTAGGGAGGACAATGATGGTGCCGAACTGGATGAAGGGGTACTGGTTCACGGTTTTATGCCTGTGGTTTCGCTCAACGTTGAGGGGGGATCGACGGAACTGGGAATTTCCTTACCACATTTGGCCGAGGGGTAGAATCCTGTTCTTTTTCGCCCAAATAATCCGTCGCATACAGAAAATGGCAATTCCCCACATTATGAGAATTAATGCGACAATGATGACACTGATCTTGGGGAATACGACGAAGAAAATGATGAATGGGATGAAGAATATGCTGACGACCGAGTTGTCCACAACCGTTTTAAGATACAGGACATATGAGGGCATGTAACAATGGACAGGTCCCAGGATCTGGAACTTATGAATCACATGCTGCTTGTTGAAAGGCCACACAGACGTGGGCAAGGTCGTGAAAGCCAACACGCTGACCCAGAGTGGAAACATCAAGATGACGATGGCCCGGTTGAGATACTTTCCCTTTCTGAAGACCCCATTGAGATGTGTATGCCTCCTGAAGAAGCTGCGGAAGACATATATGAGGAGGTATATACTGAGGGGTGATGTGGCCAGTGTCAATGCAATGATGCTGTGCATTTTAGTGAGGGTGTGTTTGCTTATTGCGATGATGGCGGCCATGATCAGGGAATATCCATTCAGCAGCTGGGCAAAGATCGACAACTCAACGTCCTCCAGGGAATATAGGATCAGGATGGTGGAAACTAGGGAAAGTGAAGTACACTGATGCAAATGAATCATTTATCAGTGAGAATAACAGCGAGAAAATAATGGACGCACCAGAGTAAGGCACAGCTGGGCTGGCCATGTCGGGATTGGGACAGTAGCCAAAGGCGCACGAGTCCACCAGTGGATTATTACAGTAGGTCGCGAGATAGGAATTAGGATCGCTGATATTCAAGAAATTGATCATCGTCGCCGAAGGAATCTGGCAGACGGTGCTGTTGTTGATATATGTGGGATCTCCAAAGCAAGCATTATGGTCTGGAAAATCAGTGGTTGCGGAGAATCTGCTGGAGACACTCAACATGTTGGGGGATTTCGGGGGCGGGATGCCACAAACAGAGGGGGTTTGCTATTTAAGAGGCGATTGGCAATGCGGTGTTTATTCAAGTGCCAACCCGCTCGGACCCTGGGTATGAGCGTTCAGCGGCAAGACTTGGCCGTAGACAACCTGAAAGCCTCTTCATATTTACATTTTCTTCCAGGAGTGCCCTGAGAATAGACCGGCTGCAGGAAAGTGTAAGCTAGTAGCAGGAAAGCGTAAGCCAGTATTCCTGCAGCATTAAAGGTGGATTCTTGAGATCGCTCGCCAGGGTACATTTGCTCATCCTGACGCCTGCTAACCAGGCACAAATGCCAACTTGATGCCAGCCTGGCCCAGCCAATGGGAGCCTGTAGCTATAGGGCCTGGATTAAGTAACAGCGAGCAACACAGGAATTCGTGATTAACGTGCCCAGTTGCTAATTGACGTCTTCAGATCCATAGCATAGTATGAACGACTGTCTTCAGAATCACTTCAGATTACTATAGAGGCTGTCATTGAGCCTGGACCCTGGTCTTCAGACTCGCACAGTTTGAGCATCGTGCTGGGCTGCTGGGAGTCGATTCTCCAGTATTTTCCTGCAGCGCACACCAAATTGACAGAGAAAATTTGCAGACTTCCCAAAAGTTGGGTTCGTGGTAGTCTCGTGCACTGCCTCTCATGACATCCCGTTCCGGGAACCCTGTCATGAGAGTCTGGGCCTAAACCGGCTAGTTAACCATACCATTGCGCTATTATTTTCTGATTTCTTCTGGTTGGGCTACTTCTATGGGTTTTGTGAACAAAGCTAAGAGACAAAGTCCTTCCCTTCATTGAATAAACATGGTCTGACTCTTTACATTCTCCTGCAATCCTGCCGATGGAGGCCAGGCAGTCCGCAGAATTTGGCAGAACGTGAGAGTGTGGCAGTGTCACCGGTTGTTTAAAAAGAGTGGGTTGAGCATATTTACGTCTTTCCACTGGCTCCACCACAATTCTGAGGAGACCAAACACACCTATTTATGCATATGGACTACTCTCCCTCTGAACCACGAAGTGAAAAGCCTCAAAACTACGAAAGAAGGGATTCACGGGAAATTCCAGAAGACACCGGAATTTAGTACAATTAACTGGCTGGTTTAGGCCCAGACTCATGACAGGGTTCCCAGAACAGGATGTCCATGAGAGGCAGTGCATGAGACTAGGTTTGTGGCAGCGGTTTGAAGTGAAGGTTGAATCGAAAGTAAGTACAAGTGGCAGTGCTATCACATCAAGGAAATAAGTGCCCGCCGCTGCGGCTTATGTAACTTTAAAAAGCTTCTCCTTCCTCCAAGTCTGAACCTGTCTGAACGCACAGAACACGATTGTATTTTGCAACTACCAAGACTTGACGATTTGACTCGTGTACCTGTCCGCATCTTGAAAAATCTTCCTGTGATGGTGCGTCCCGTCCGCAGCGCCGGCCGTCACTCAAGCAAAACACCTTTAAAACACCTCGTCCATTCAAGTACTTACGTTGCAGAGATTAGATCCTACTCACAACTCGACTGATCAGCTGAGTTTTTAATTCTCCCGTCTTTCGCGCTGCTAAACCTCAAACTCGCCTCAAGGCAACCTCAAGGTCCTTCTGTGGCTCATTCATTCATTCGCGACTCGGTTGGGTGGTCGACAACGATGAGGCCTCATCCCAAGAATGTTACAGTTTTTCAATGAGCCGAGGACGATTCGAGGGCTGCGCCACCTATCTGCGCCCCAAACTTGACGTGCTGTCTCTTGTTCGTCGTCATTTATCGTCCCGGGTCCGATTCATCGCCCATACATTGATGTGTTGTCTCAGCTCTATTTCCGCCGACATCGACTACTTCTGTGTCTCCACATCCGTGTCCCTCCGACAACCAGCAATTTCCGGATTCTCTCGCTTCGTTCAGCAAGTCGTCATCTCATGCTCATTTTTGTTTTTGCACCCCTTCTCGTCGATCTAGTCCCACCATCTGTTATATCCATGCAACATCCCCAGTCCTCTTGTCGACCTTCCGGTAGCTCCGGTGGTTCTTAACAATAAGACAAGTCAGATGGACTGATGAGAAGTCGTATGACAATAAGACAGATAGACGGAAAGGCGGATAAACGGGAAACGCTCAGTAATCCTTCATTGCGTAAAAACCCAATGATTCCGGATGGTTCGGAGGCTCCGGTATTATACCGGAGCCTCGGAACCTACTATCCTTCCTTATATGGAAAACAATTCGCTACTTAGTATAAATACATCTTTAATATGTCCTGTACGTCAGATTGATAATTGACGTTGCTTGGCTCACTTTCCTTGCACTGAGTCGTCTCCGTATTCTCCGGTTCCCTCCGGTACTCCGACTTGTCTTACTCTATCGGATACCTGCCGGTTAGGGTAGTCACTCACCCTTGACCCCCTGTGGTGTTGTGATCCTCCTTCGTATACGTTCCGGACCCTCCGGCCCTCTGACGCTCCGACATACCGGAGCCTCCGGTCCTTCGGCGGGAACCTTTTAAGGTCGCTTCAAAGACGTATGGAAAGAATGTGTATTCATAGTCTAATATATCTTGATTGATTTAGCGAGATTCAATGAAGTAAGAAAGGATTACAGATACAACTAGAATTCATAGGTCTTTTTGACTTGATTGATTTCTATCTTATTCACCATGTAAGAAAGGTGTCTGAAAAGAACATCAATCAGGTGCCAAATCAACCATATTTGATTTTTGGGGTATCGACAGTACATAAAAGCACATTGTAAAGTACATGTTTTAGGCCAATGAGGGATTTTTGCTATTGGATCGGAAAATGCACCTGACTGATGTTCTTTTCGGACACCTTTCTTACATGGTGAATAAGATAGAAATCAATCAAGTCGAAAAGGCCTATGAATTCTAGTTGTGTCTGTAATCCTTTCTTACTTCATTGAATCTCGTTAAATCAATCAAGATATATTAGACTACAAATACACATTCTTTCCATAGGTCTTTTAAGCGACCTTAAAAGGTTCCCATCCTGGGTGTGTATGTAGGCCACAGCAACTTGGCCGTTGACGTCTGTAGCGTACATAGAGCGCCATGTACGTCGGTACAGTACCTGCTTGTTCCTGATTGGGATCTCTGCTCTGCAGTAATACACTCCTCCTCCTCCTCCTCCTGATATGCACTAGGATAGCGAAAACTGTCAAGTAATAATTTTGTGTCTGCTATACAACACGCAAGTCCAGCCTGTTACATATATACCCTAGTACCAGATGATAAGAAACACGAGAAAGAGAGGCTACAGTTTGAAGAGTCGTGGTTACAGTGGGGCGCATTAATTGGCAAGTATGATAGAAGAGTAAAGTCATGAAGGAAGGAGACGGGAACATAAGCATGGCAGGCATGGGTGGGAATTATTCGCGTGTCGGTCGTCAGGGAGGAAGGGAGGAAGTGGAGTTCACCGAAGCCGCCGCAGCTTGACCTGTAGCTCCTCCATGTCCTCGACGTTCCACTCGCCGCTCCACGTGTTCTCCTTCTTCCGCCACGTCCCGCGGCCGTTGTCCCGGTCCGCCACCGGCTTGCGCACCCCGCCGAGCGCGCGCCGTACGGGCTTCTTCGCGCGCGTGCCCACCACAGCCTGCCGCGCGCGCCCCCACGCGACGTCGTCCACGGTGAACGTGTTCGTGAAGGGCGGGGGCGACGCGGGGAGAACGGGCGACGCGTGTATGGGGGAGACGGCGCGTGCGTGCGTGGGGAGCGCGTGCATCCCGAGCGCATAGTGGAGCCCCACCGCGGTCTTGCTATGCGCCGTGGCGTCGACGGTACAGTCGGGTGTCGGGGTGAGCGGCCACTCGGGCGCGGGGGTGGGTGAGCGGGGGCGGATCGTGGTCAGCTGCGGGGTCGGGGCACGGAGCATATCCAGGAGCGGGAGCGTCTGGGCCCGTTTGGGGACCTTGGGTAGGGACAGGGGTGGGGCGGTGCTGGATACCGAGACCGCGACCGGTGCGGTGTCACCGTTGCCGGATGGGAAGACAAGCTCCACGGGGACGTTTTCGCCCAGGGTACGAGTCAGTTTGGCCAGCTTCCGGATGCGCGCATTCGGGGATTGGATGCGACGGTTTGGGGAGAGCGGGGACAGTGGAGAGAGCGGCGTGCGCGGGATCGCCACTGGTTCCGGTGCAGTCGCCGGGAAGGACACCGGGGCGGGTGGAGGTTTGGAGGGGGAGGTGGGGGAAACCACCGTAGCGATGGGGGTAGTGCGCGGGATGATGATATTGGCCGGCTTGAATTTTGGTTTCGTTTTGGTCGTTACTGGCGCCTCGTCCTTGGACGGCGTGACCGTCAGGAATGCGGCCTGCATGGGTATGGTGATGACATCTTGCGGCGGCATCCAGAATTCAGCAGATATTATGCTGCATCCAGACGCTGAATCGAACGAGGACATCGAGGAGGAGGCGGAGTGCGTAAATATGCGTCCCTCCCGACGACGCGCCTTCGGTGGTCGAGGCCCACCGACAGCTACTCCGATAGGAAGCTGCATCGTAAAGGATTGCACGACGGAAGGCAAGGACATTAAGCTGGAAGTAGCAGACGTTGGGGGAGAGGGAAGGGGCCGCATTTCCACTGTGCGGTACGAGACAGTGAGGAGGAAACGCCCGCGTCTCTGGCCGCATTATGTAGACGACCGGACAATAGGTGTGATGCCTTGTGATGCCCGCTTAAGAACAATTGTGGTGAATGTGACAGGTCACACAATGTGTCACACACAGTCATTGTCCTCGGTTTCCAGTCACACTGATAAAAGTGAATGTTCGGCTTGGCTGAACATGTTGCCAAAAACGATGATTTAGGCCTCAAAAAAAACTGGGCTGAAAATGCACTTGAAAAGAACACATTCAGGGAAGCTTAATAAGTTGCCTAAATAAAGAAATTCAGCAGCACATTCAGCCGGGCTGAATGTGGTCATTTCAGCTGCAAATTTTGAGTGCTTGAAAGTGAGACTGAAACACATTTAATGAGCCACAAATTCAGACTGCCTGAAAACAACAATTTCGGTGTTGCCGAAACTGTAGCCGAAAGAATTGCTTTCGGCTACACTTTCAGCTATGCCTAAAGAATCACATTCGGCGCAGCCGAGATCAGAGCCGAAAGAAGCTATTTCGGGTGCAGCCGAAATAGCAGCTGAAAGGTGTTATTTCGGCCGGAGCCGAAAGTGCAGCTAAAAGTAACACTTTCGGGGCAGCCGAAAATAAGCGGCCGCTGGCAGCAGTTGGCAGCAGCTAACTGTGGCAGTGCAGCGGCCACTGAGCAGCAATGCAATATATTAATAATTGGATTATAAAGATTATAATTATATGGCACTTATCCCACCGATAAGAAGCAGGGGTAGTTCGGCACGGTTGAGATCGAGTTGTAGCTGTGGTTGTGCGGCCTGGTGCCGCAATGTGGTCAAATAGATGTTTTTCACATATGAATGTTTCCCAAATTTCTTTCATTTCCTTTTTTTTTCCCCTCAAGAATACTTGTTTGTTTTTTTGACCGATAGCTTTAGTCATGCAATAATAATAAAAATCCCCAATTTCCCAGTCAGATGGCTACAGCTGCTGAGCGGCCGCTGCACTGCCACAGTTAGCTGCCGCCAACTGCTGCCAGCGGCGGCTTCTTTTTGGCTGCCCCGACAGTGTTACTTTCAGCTGCACTTTCGGCTCCGGCCGAAATAACACCTTTCGGCTGCTATTTCGGCTGGACCCGAAACAGCTTCTTTCGGCTCTGATCGGCCGCGCCGAATGTGATTCTTTAGGCATAGCTGAAGGTGTAGCCGAAAGCAATTCTTTCGGCTACAGTTTCGGCAACACCGAAATTGTTGTTTTCAGGCAGTCTGAATTTGCGACTCATTAAATGTGTTTCAGTCTCACTTTCAAGCACTCAAAATTTGCAGCTGAAATGACCACATTCAGCCCGGCTGAATGTGCTGCTGAATTTCTTTATTTAGGCAACTTATTAAGCTTTCCTGAATCTGTTCTTTTCAAGTGCATTTTCAGGCCAGTTTTTTTTGAAGCCTAAATCATCATTTTCGGCAACATGTTCAGCCGAGCTGAACATTCAATTTTGCCGGTGTGAGTGCAACGTTGGTGCTGACGGAATTTGCACGCTACGGTGGCCAAAGTCAGCCTGATGGAAGTAGAAAAGTCACACGACACACTGACAGCCGACAGCAGAGATGCATGTTTTCGGGCGGTGCTCAGTCTAAAGCTCCGAGTCGGCAGTGTCACTTCCACTACGGACTCAATTAGAGGGATTGGCCGCTGGCGGCGTTGACGAGAAGACCCTGGCCTAGGGTAAACGCCGAGAGCTGGAGCAAGTTTTGGAGGGAGCGGATCACGGTGTTAGCCTATTCGGTGAAGTGTGGCCACGGAATTAGCACGGAGTAAAGGTCTTATGGATCCACCTGCGACACCTAGTCCTAGCCGAGTCTGTTGCAGCGGCGGAGAGTCTCATCGAAGTTGCTCGTTTGGGAAGAGAGAGAGCGTTGATTGATTTGGTGTTGTTTACTAAACCTTGTCTCCACCGCCACGATTCGGAATGATTCTCCTACATTTCATTTCTGTGCTCCTCTACATTCTTAATCTCTCCATACATGCTCGGGCATCCGCGTTGACCACTGCCATTTCCGCGAACGAGAGGCTGTGTTTTTATGCCGACGTGGACAAGGCTGGAGAGAAGATCGGCGTGAGTCGTTACCGATGGTTTTATTCACTAGCACTCTAACCAAACTACCCAGTTCTATTTTGCTGTATGCGTTCCGGATATCGATTGCATTTCTCTCTTTTAATTCCCCACCAATAAATAGGTGCAATCTGGGGGCTCGTTCGACATTGACTTTGACATAAAAGATCCAAACGACAAGGTCATCCTCGACGGCGCCCGGGAGCGCCAGGGCGACTACGTCCTCACCGCAAACACCGTCGGCGAATACGCCTTCTGCTTCGAAAACGACATGTCGACGCTGACCGAGAAGCTCGTCGACTTTGACATCATGGTCGAGAGCGAGCCGCGGCGCGAGGCGCCTGCGAAGCCCGGCAAGATCTCGGACCACACGAGTGCGCTGGAGGAGAGCGTGTTCCGCCTCAACGGGATGCTCATGAACATTAAGAGAAACCAAAAACAGTGCGTCGCGCCATTACGCTTGGATATACCGCCTGATCACGTCGTCTAGCTTCCACACGCGAGAAAACCGCGGCTTCTCCATCGTCAAGTCTACACAAAAGTGAGTGCTCGGCAGCCGTGTTTTGGTCTCCAACTGAGCATTGCGACCCCCAGCCGCCTTTTTTGGTACGCGGTGCTGGAGAGTCTGGGCATCGTGGCGATGGCGGTGTAAGTCCACCCCCCATAGTTGCACGCGAATATAGCTCATCCTGCAACAGCTTCCAGGTCTATGTCCTGCAGACGTTCTTCACGAAGACGGGGCGTCGGTACAAGGTCTAATGGATGTATTTTTATTCTGGGGTTTGCTATCCACGATAGACCTTGCCATGCGTGAACCGTCCCTGGATGTGCTGGTGATAATCGCTACATTCGCATGGAAACTACTTACTAAGTACAGCGGTGCAAGCTCGAAATCTAATCTTCTATACTCTACGATCCATCCACGTCACCGGCGATTTCCTGAAACCGTCGGTCCGCCCACTCCCCCAGCTCGCCGAAATACTCCTCGGGATCGTCACCTCTCCAGGCCTTTAATGCGAACCAGATGCGCCGTGCATCTTTCCCTGCCTTGATAGCCTGTACGTATTCAGGGGCATGCTCGCCCAAAATCTAGTCCAGTCAGCGTTCTGGCGTGCAGCGCACACGACCGAACGCACCCGATAATACTGCGCGGCGTAGCTCGCATACTCGTCGCATTCCTCGTCCGTCATCCCCTCCCATGTCCGCGAAATGCGCGGTACGCCCTCGCCGTCGAGCCCGAGGTCGACGTACGTGGCCATCTGGGGGTCGGAGAGCAGCGCGGGCACGATGTGGGCCGTCTCCCAGTCGTAGAGAGACGTGACGCGCGGCGCCGGCGGGTCGGTGATCACCATGTTGTGCATACCGAAGTCGCCGTGCTCGAGGACGAGGCGGTATGGATGGTCGCCCTCCGGCGGCATGATGAGCGGCACGAGCCGGAGGAGCGATTTTTTGGCGGCGGACGCCCGGGGGCCGACGAGCGTGTGGTCTTCCTCCCAGCCGATGAGCCCGCCCTCGTCTGGGATCATCTCCGCGATTTTCGCGCGGAGGAAGGCGATGGCGAACTCGCGCGTCGGGGTGATATCACCGGGGATGGATTTTGCTGACGGGGGACAGCGCGTGAGCCACAAGGTGATGAAGTCCGTGGGGAGAGTCAGGCGGAAGAGCGTCGCTCGGAGGCGGGCGCACTGCTCTAGGATCAGGAACTGGATAGAGGCAAGTTGAGAGGGGTTATGCGGGACAAGGAAGGCTTTACCCGGCTTTCTGCGTCCTCTGGCCAGACATTGCTCGCGCCGTCGGTTTTCGCAAAGATGAAGAGGGCCCGGCCGAGGGTGTCGCACGGAGGAGGCGCGTTGGGCGTATACGTCGGTGCGCGGTGATACAGTAAATCGGAGGTCAGAACCTCGCGATGGGAGCTGAGGAGCTGGTATATTTCAGCCTCGAACTGGACGTCGCGCGCTTGCTGTTCGAGGAGGTCTGCGATTTCCTCCGGTATCGCCCCAGCATGCACGAGCGAGTTGACATCACACCGGGCTATTCTCACCAGGACCTCCGCAGCGCCCGCGAGGCATAGGTGCATTCCCTGTACGCCTTGATATCAATATAATTATTTTTGTTCCAGCTCGCGGCAGCACTCACGAAATAATTAGATCCTTTCCCGACTCTCGGAATGTCGACTACCGTTCCTCCCAAGCGCCCCTCGACCTCTTTCAAGACCTCCCGGACGTCAAAGCGGAAGAGCGGGTGGTCCTCGCTTTCGAGACGCTGGAATAGCCCGGTGCCGTCGAAGTCGGGGGGCCAGTCGTCCCACCAGTTCAGACTCTCAGAGCTCCACGAGGAGCGCGCCGAATCCACCGTCTCGCTCGAGGAGCGCTCGTCGTTCGACATGCCACGAAGGATTCAGAACAAGAGCCAAAAAAGAGACAGACGGCCGACGATTTTTTGCGTTTCTCACGTAACGAGGCAACCGTCAGACGTCGACGAGGCTCAAGCTCGGAGCGGTGCGGAGACGCTACGGGGACGTCAATCCCACTGCCTCATATAGGTACCAGCTAAGCGCTTCGGAGCCTTGACTCTTTGATCGTTGACGCTTTGCACGTAGGGCGGGTGCTGTTAATAGATGGCGCAGAGAGCTGGTGTCCTTGGGTCAAGGTTCCAGGATAGTGGCCCGGCGGGATTCCGACGTCATGGGATTTGCCTTTCGCTGACTCGGCCGCGGAGGGAATATATCTTTATGTACGGCCGCTGATAGTGCCATGAAACAACTCGAGGCCAGTACCAAGCGGGGACGAGCCACTAGAGTTTTTTCGGGAGGGCTTGGCCTCGCGGGCGGGAAACGGGAGAGAGAACCATCCGAGGTCTAGTCGAGGAATGGAACACGAATTTAAAGATACGCCGTCCTGTTCGGAGACGGGAAGAAGATCAACATTCGTGACGTGAATGGCAACGACATAGTCTAGACAGATATATCATGCACTTCACATTCTGGCGGACGAAAGGGTTGCTTCAGGGATCTGCAAGGGCTTGAGCTTGAGCGCTCTTGTAGTACGAAGACGAGAGTCGGATATCGGCCCGATCACCGCCCTTCATTCACGTTCACCTCCTTCGCAGCCAAAGGGACAGAAAAACCGGAGTCATAATGTGTATGCAGTGAGAAGTGTACAAGATGAGCAATGCGGTCCGAGTCTGAATTACGTACTATACTTGTACCCAAAAAAATTGTCCGACGTTCATGCAACTCTACGCAAAAAAAAACAAGTATCATCCCCGGCGCACATTTGACCAGCCATCCCCACTGGGCATGGCGCTCAGACGTCTAGAGCTTCTCCCCATCGTTCCGTTCCCGTTCCCGTGCTTGGGGGAATGCCCCGGGGTGGGCAGCATCGGGCCAGGCGAGCGGGAATGCTGCCGCACCTGCATCTGCATCTGACCGAAATCCCCGACGAGCCCGGACGGCGATAGCCGCGACATGGTACCGCTCCCGGGCATGCCCACAAACGACACCGGGCGTGCGGCCTTCTTCGGCGCGATGACTGGCGCCTGCGTGCCCTCGGGCTGGAGGAGGAGCTGCAGCGCATAGAGGCACATGAAGGCGTCGTTGCCCGAGTTGTGCATCACCACGCCCGGGACCATCGCTCCGATCTGGGGGAACTGGCCGGGGACGAGGACCTGCGTCTGGATGATGGGGTTCTGCGGCTGCGGGTCGCATGGGGCGGGAAGCGAGCGCAGGAGGTTGTCTAGGCTGAGGGTCGAGCCGTGAATCCGCGACTTGGGGTTGCCGGGCGTCGACGTGTGGGGGTCAATCATGGCCTGGCGATGCCCGCCGGAGAAGAGCGCCCGTTCAAAGGTCGCGGTGTCGAGGACGAGCATGTTATGGGGAAGTTCTGCGATAGCGTGAGCTGGGGAGCAGGAGGAGAAATTGGCGAACACCCACTGATCTTCATCTCCTCCATCCTCGACAAATCACCGCTTATTCCGTGGGCGACGAGGACCAGGGTGTTGGGAATCGTCTCCGAGTCAGGACTGGCGAGGCTGCTGGAATAGGGACTTCGTTTGAGCAGCCACTGACGGAACAGGAAAGTACCAAACCTGATTATGGCCTGGATAATTTGGGGCAATTTCGCCTTGGAGCAAACTTGACTCTCGCCGAACTACACTGATCGTCAATCGACTGGGAAGACATCCTCAGGAGTTACTAACAGCATACTTTGAAAAACTAAATCAAAAACACGCCAAGACTTCAAAGTGGCGACTCACCTGCCATGGAAAAGTGGGACAGTGCTTATTTACGACCTTGTCTACGTATTCGCTGACAATGTAATGGCCTTTCCTGGGCCAGACGTCAGCGAGGTTCATGAACATGGAATCGACTGTTCACACCGATAATTCGCGTCCGGCACGGGTGGCCAATGTCCGAGCCTATGGGACCGATAGAATCTATTTTGCGGGTTGGAATCAAGGCTGCGTACGCTTCCAAATGCCCACATCGTACGGCTGCATAACCCCACTCAAGGCAGCTCTTCTCGTTCCTCTCGCTCCATTCGAAGTCAATGGCAAGGAAAGTCCGATCGCGGGAGGCCCATAATTCGCGTACGGCTTTGGGCTCCCCTGCACGTACGCGCAGCTTGAGGGCGGACAGAACTGCGGCCGGAAGGGTCGAGTGTAGCTTCTTGTAGCTGGCGTAGTCGGTCACCGTACGCAGGTGCCGTGAACTTGACTCGAACGGAGACACCTGCAAGATGTTCGGAGCTTGCGGTAGTGTTTCGCCGTATCTGTCGGGATGGGTATGAGGACCGGTATGTGAACACCGAGGAAACGGACCGCGTCTTTATCATCTTGAGAAATGCGCCAATGGAAGTGAGACGGGTCACGATATGTGCCCTGCCGGTCCAGACATCGGTGACGGTGATGACGGGCCAGGAAAATGCGAGAAATTCCTCAAACGTAGAGAAAAGGTGGCCCCAGGAGCGATCATACCTGGGGTAGCAGAATGCGTAAGTTGTCCAGCACTCCGGGAAGTAAAATCGAGAGAAAGGATGCGTCCATACACACTGTCCCTGGATATATCCCGTTCAAAAAATGCTCACCATGGAACATTGTGGGTCTGGAAATAACCCAGATATGCCGAATAGACGGAATGAAGATCGTACTCCCAGCCTGAAGGCGACACCAGCGTAAAGTCGGACATGCTTCGTGGAGAGAAGGAAGCACGGTGGTCGGTGACGTAAAAGACAGACAACTAAACCCCGCCGCTCCTCCGTCGTTGAACCGAACCCTTTACCTGTCCAAGTCCAAACCGACTTGGACGAGGAGGAGGAACCGTAGAGGCAGCACGAATCAAAACAACAGCGGCGCCGTGCGGTTTATCCGAAGCCGACGGCCTCGGGATGCCGATCCGAGTCCTCCTCCTCTCCTTGAGTTACAGTGTGGCGATTTCTGGTGGCAGCCATAGCGATAATATCCTGCGGAATTTGGCAAAATCTGGTCAAGGAACGCCACAGGCCACTTGAATTTGATCATCGTGACGGCCGCGGCAACCGAGACCTCTCTTTGTCTGAGCCCAAGTCTTTCTCTTCTGCGTTCCTCTACCCTTCGTCGTTCGACTTGTTCTGCAATGGGGGAATGGAAGGGAGTGCATTTAGACAGGCATCCCGATCGGGTACATTAACAACGCTGGCTTTTAAAGCTTGGAAGGTAGACGTTCTACTGAATCACGACGAAGGACTAGTACGCCGTCGAGGGGGGGGGAGCAACCAAGCACTGCTTTCTCTCGTGCTTTGTACACCTCGCTGCGGTGTCGTCATTTCAGTCATATTTATCTACAAATTCGCAGGACCACCTATTTTCTATCGGCGACTCCTGCATTCTTGCCCGTTCAACCAGACCATACCTGTGCTGTTCGGACATCGAACCAAATCATCTCCAGCTGGAACGCTCAAATATATCGCACTGTTCATACAGGAGGGTAGTACCCAGAGCCGACATGGCAAGAATCCAAGTGGCGATATAATTCCATCATTCTAATTCTATTCCCCTTCACTCCTCTTCTTCCTACGATGCTCGTCGTTGATGGGTAACCAATGGTGGACCAATCCGCGTCCCGCTCTGCACCAAATCTCGTATTACCGGATTCCCATACAGGTCCAGCATCCCCGAGAAATACATCTGTTTCAAAGCCCCGGATGATCTTTCCAAGAACGATATGATTTTCAAGAGACTGGTTTCGCTCGAAGCAGACGAGGCGACGTGGAACTGCAGCTCCCGCAGTGCAGGGAGAGTCAAGCAGTGCAAGAGGTCTGCATGGAAGCCAGATGCACGGAGAGTGAGCACCTCGAGATGTTCGAGCGGCAGAATCCGCGTCGCAGTGTCCGTATCGAACGACTGGCGCAGAGACAGCGTGCACTCCACGAGCGCGGGCGAGGCCTCCAAGATTTCCAGGCACTCACAGACGCTCAGGGTCGCCTGTTGTCTGGTCATCTGCGCCCAAGGCAGTTCGATGGTGAATGGGAATCCTGTAACCAGGCGCACCTCGCGGAGCGACGGAGCATCGCTGAATGCCGTAATGGGAGCAATACGCAGCCCCTGTATCCCCGCGAAGTAGGCGTCGGTGGGTCCGATGAGCAGCTTTCTCAGAAGCGGCACATGTCCCTCGAGTCGATTGAGTCGCTGCAGGTCCTTCAACGGCAATTCGAGTCGCACGTCCTGCCATCGTTCGCTGGAGCGTACAAGAGACTGTATAAGCGCATCCGGTGAGGGGTTTTCTTCATAATTTGTATAGACGACGGCAACAGAGAGAGGCCGGGACGAGCCAGCAGTCGAGGAGCCGAAGGCTATTTTCGAGTTTTTGGGATCGGAGATTAATCTGGATGGAGCACCACAGTCTATGCGTCGAGAGAGCGATATTCCTCCGGTGCGTGCAAATGTTCAGCAGCACTAAAGGCGCGGCAGCGGGATCGGGTACCGGTGAGTCGTCTCTGCTGTCGGGAAGACAGGAAACAAATATCTCCTCCATGATCTCTGGGGGAATGGTGAGAATCGGGTAACAGAACACCGAATCTAGTGCACGCCTGATAGCAATATGCTCCTCGATCAGACGGTGGGGCCGTAGCAGCTGTGATGGCCTATTGAGATGAGAGATTCCTGAATCGAGCTCGGAGGCGCGAGCGGAGATTGCTGGGGTTTTCGACGCCGGCTGTAGGTGCGGGTGCTGCTTCCCGAAGGGAGGGGCGTTGAGTTGGCTCCGGACTACGGCCCATATTGCATTTTGTCGTTTGCTCCACTGCATCGATATCGATGTCATCGTTGGGCGACTCGAGCGACGGACGACATAAGAGCGATCTAGACACATCCAAGTCTCGCGACCGATGTTTGGGAGATAGTTTTCTTCGGTGCTTCCGCACCTTCGAAATGGCCAGCCCCATCAAACAACCGTGAGGTAGTCGTTTGGTTGACGCCAATGTTTGTTTGGTCCTGTTTTAAGGATTTCCTTTTTGAACCTTTTAACGTCAATATTCTGAGGGCTAATATGTGACACTATCGTGTACATGGAAATAAATAATTGGAGCACGCTTAGTCGGATCACGCGTATCAGCACTCGACTTAAGCCCCCGGGCGCGTCCGAACATCTTTGTTAGGCCCTAAAGCGTTTTATCTGATCCGGAGCTAACTGTGTTGTATTCTCCAGTCAAGTTTACTGTGTTTCTGAATCCTTTATGCGGAACAGGCCATACGACGTAGTACATAAATTGTAGCACATCGGTAGGCCAAACCGGATTGACCAATCTCAATCAACGTTTTCGAGATCTTGCTCTGTTCCCCCTGCTTTCTGTAGAGCAGATTTAGCCAGGCTTTATGTGATGTGTGAATACAGCCGGGCGTACCTTGAATGCCTCCACGAGTTCTTTAAAGCTCTCTGCCTTGATGGAAGTTTTATCATCGGGAAATGCAACACTCATGAGGACCTGGCCCGGAACGTGTTGCCTTCCTGTTATATCCATGCAACATCCCCAGCCCTCAGGTCGACCTTCCGGTACTTCCGGTAGGCTCCGAGGCTCCGGTCATATACCGGAGCCTCCGGACCATCTGGTATCATCGGGTTTTTATGCAATGAGGGATTACTGAGCGTTTCCCGTTTATCTGTCTTTCCGTCTTTCCTGTTATATGTCGAGTCAGGCCAAGGCCAAGGAAGTCCGACCTCGGAGTTCGCGGTTTCTCGCAACACTACAAAGAATAGAGTGAGCGACTATTCAGGTCCGCAGTTCCGCACAAGACTATAGTCCGGAGTCACGGAGTTCAGAGTTCGGAGTTCAAGTCCGAATAGAGGATGAAGACAGAGGCTCGACCAACGCCGAGATAGCGAAGAAACAATCAATAATCAAACTGAAGTACAAAACATATCTAACTAGCTTTTTAAACTAAGTACGCTATTGTCTATTGAATACAATAGCGTGCGAGATATTGGTAAGTAAGAAACGTTAAACAATAAGGTAGCAAGGTGACTTAGTAAGGTTAAACAATAAAGGACTTCGGGCTTGGTAAGGACGCCCGAGAAAGAAGTCGGACTAGACAATAAGGCCTCGGAGAAATACAAGTCCGTCGGCCCGATGAGTAATCAGTGATTAGAAGGGAAACGCTCAGTAGACCTTCATAGCGTGAAAACCCTCTCGGGAATTGCCGGATATAACAGTATCCCCCTCTTAAGACTCTTACCCTCAAGAGTCTTCGGAGTTAATCCTGTTTGATCCGCCCGGAAAATATCGGTTGCTGAAATCACCGATGTCCGAGAATGTCCGAGATTGTCTGAGGACGGCGACCAAAGTCCGGTATGTCCGTAAGTCCGATAATTCCGCAGCCACGGGAGTGTTAAGCGAAAGACATATATAAGGAGGGCGATTCGGAGTCGGAGTTTAAAATCCCCCTTGACTTGAACCACCATGTCGTCCGCGAATATCGTTGTCCCACCCCACGGTAAGTCGTGCATCGGTGTTCGTCGGCGTCGTCGCTGACAACACCGACAGCCTGCCGCCGCTGCCGCCGCACCGGGCGGACTTGTTTGAAAAAAATCGGGAAGTCCCAGGGCTGCATTGAGTGTCAGCAGTCCAAGGTGAAGTGCGAGTGGACTTCGGGCCCCGCCGACTCCGACCCCCGACCCCCAAACTCCGCGGCCGCCGTGGCTAGCGGCTCTGGGCCTTCGGCGCCCGACGCTGTCGCGGTAGCGGGCCCCTCGTCCGAGACGTCGGAGTCCGAGGTCGCACCCCGGGGTCCCCGCGACCAAACGTTACCGCCCTCCCCGCCACAACTGCGGCCTCGCCTGCCCCTGCTGGTTCGAAATCGCCCAGCTGAAGCTGGTGGTCAAGACCGCCAACGAGCGCTATCGCTTGATCCGCGCTCAACGCCGACGCAACCGCCTGAGCCGCCTCCAGCTCAACCACGCCATCCTACGGATCGAGGAGTGGATCAAGTCCGCCGACGCGGACTTCACCTTATACCCGCTGCCGATTTTCCGTGCCCACGTCTCGCCGTCCCCCGAGCTCTCCGAGGTTACACGCCTCGACGACCCCGAGCTTGAGCCCGATCTAGATACCATTTGGTACGGGTTCGGAGATGATGTGATTGAGGACGGAGTTCGGTCTCGGGACCCGACGGCGAAACCCGAAGCGATGGATGTCGACGTCTTGGAGGTTTCGGGGTCGGTGGCCGAGGGAAAAGGAAAGGAGAAGGCGGTGGAGTCGGCATCCGAAGAGGAGGAGGAGGAGTCCGAAGAGAAGGAGGAGGAAGAACAAGAGGAAGGTTCGGAGTGGGGAGGAATTCCCCCGGAGGACTTGTAGATAAAAGCCTCGGGGTTGTATATAGAATAATTTCCTTGGTTGTAATGCGAAGTCGTGTCCGATGTCCGATGTCCGATGAGAAGGCCGATGTCAGAGGAAGTCCGAATGTCCAATGTCCGAAGGTCAATAGTTCGGACCCGGCTTGTCGGGGTATCGGAGGTGGAAGCTATCGAAAAGTTCTGGTGCGTGAACGTCGTCAGCTCCGACCCATGTATACTGCTCATCGGTGTTCTCGTATCCGAGCCATTCTAGCTTGTAACGGAGTTTGACTCGGAATCTCCGATCTAGCTTTGAGTCAATGATGTCCTTAACTTCAAAGTGCTCCTCGCCGTCAACGACTTCAACAGCCGCCGGAGGCTCGGGGGCCCGAGAAGGATAAGGATTAGGAAGGTGAGTCTCAAGCTGAGAGACGTGAAAGACCGGATGGATACTCCGAAGCTCCTTCGGAAGCCGAAGTGTATAGGACATGGAGCTGGGTTTGGCGATGACTTCGTAAGGTCCGAGATACTGCTCGGGGAACTTCGGAGTTGGACGAGTGGTTCGGATATGCTTCGCCAAGACGTAGGCCGAATCTCCGATGTTGAAGGTCGGACCAGGGTTGCGACGCCGATCGGCCGATTCCTTGTATCGGAGTTGAGCGGAAGTGATTTGCTCTCGGAGGAATTCGTGATAGGGCCTGACTTGGATGACGTGATCCATGGATGGACGTGGATGGACGTTACGTAAATGGATTGGATTGGATCTGGATTTTTTGATGTCTCGCGAATCATGGGATAGTTTCCCAAGCCGTTTGCTGGAGAGCTTTGGAGCGTCAAATGAATGATGTATATCACATTTTTATAAAAAAAACTGTGTATGGTGGATGTTTTTGAGAGAAATACTGCCGTGGCCATTGGATGATCGGATCCAATGGATGCCATCAATGGATGATGGACAGTCCATGGATCGTCCAAATCAGGCCCTAATTCGTGAAGACTTTGAAGGTCGACGGCCATGTCTTTAGCGTAAGTGTTAGCCACATCACGCTCCGAGTGAATGGTTAAAGCACGATGGTAGCCTTTGTTCGCGAAGAAAGGTGAAACTCCGGTAGATGCGTTCGGAGAGTTGTTGTATGCGAACTCCGCCAGAGGTAATAGGCGGTCCCAGTCGTCCTGTTGGTAAGAAGTATACATTCGGATGTACTGTTCCAGGGTCTGATTAGCGCGCTCGGTTTGCCCATCGGCCTCGGGGTGATACCCCGAAGTGAAGTGCAATTCCATGTCAAGCAGCTCGCCTAAAGACCGAAAGAACGCCGAAATGAACTCCGAACCCCGATCACAGGTGACGTGGGAAGGAACTCCGTGTTTTGAAAAGACGTGAATAAGAAAGAGTTGAGCCAGCTCGACTGATGTGATGTGAATGGTGAAGATTCCTTGCTTTGAAGAGTGGTCAATAATGACGAGAATGTTGTTGAAACCACCGGATAAAGGTAGTTCCTCGATGAAGTCCATAGAAATTGAGTGCCAAGGCCGAAGTGGGACCGGAAGGGGCTTCAAAAGCCCGTAAGGTTTGTGCCTAGGCTTCTTGTTGCGTTTGCACAAGACACAAGATAGACAGAAATCTCGAACGAAACTCCGAAGGTCGGGCCAGGTGTAACCCCGACGCACAAGCTCCAAAGTCCGATTCTGTCCGAAGTGCCCTGAAAGGACGTGGTCGTGGTGGTATTGAAGAACTCGGACTCGGAGTTCATCCGAAACTCCGTTGACTAAAGGCACGTAGATGTGTTCATCAAGTCGGAGAAGGCCTTTGTTGTCAATAGACCATCGGCCGGAGTCCGAAGCAGCATGTCCGAGTCCGATGAGGGCCGCGGGGTCATCTCGGAGATGGGCTAAAATGTCGGAGTGAAGCTGCTCGGTGTCCATAATGACCGAAGCCCGAAGGACTGGTTCTTCAAGATAAGTGGCTCGGAGTGACGCTGATAACTGTTATATACCATGCCGGAATGGACCTAGGACGAGATGGAAGATGGGCCGGAGGTTCCGGAGGCTCCGGTTAGGACCGGAGGTACCGGAGGGCCCGGAAGAGGTCCGGTGCAGTATAAAGGAAGGATAGCAACACCACAGGGGGTTAAGGGTGAGCTAACGCCTTGACTGACGAATAACCGGAAGTCGAGGTACCGGAGGTGATAAGGAGGTACGAAGACGACTCAGATCAAGAGGAAGAACCAGGCAACGATTAACGTTAATAATCAAACTGAAGTACATGAAGTAAAGACGTAGTATTTAAATGGAATACCTAATTGTATTCCCAAATAGGAAGGAGAGTGGTTCATGACAATAAGACAAGTCATGAGGTCTGATGATATGTTGTGAGACAATTAAAAGGAAGATAAGAAGACGGGTAAACGGGAAACGCTCAGTAAGCCTTCATTGCGTAAAAACCCGATAGTTCCGGAAGGTCCGGAGGCTCCGGTATATGACCGGAGCTCCGGAACCTACCGGAGCGACCGGAAGGTCGATGGGAGGCTTTGGGATGTTGCATGGATATAACAGTATCCCCCTCTTAGGTTCCTCTCCCATGAGGAACCCAAGAGATGACGAGTTGGTCGAACAATGAAGGAACGTGGGAAAATAAACGAGATCAAAAAGTCACGTGCTGTTGGTTTTGACTCAGACCTTTCTTTCTTTCGCACCACGACCACCTCCGGCACTTAAACACCACAACACGATGTCGAGCAACGGAAACAGCGACAGTGGGCGCGAGGGGTCCAGAAACAGCAACCGCAGCGACGCCGGCAACGGCAAAAAATCCGGAAAGGGGAAGGCGCGCGCAACGACGGCGGAACTGCGCGAGGAAGCCGCGCAGCACTTCTACGAGGAGCGGGAGGAACGCCGGCGGGTGCTGATCGCCGCGTACCAGGAGCAGGCGGTGGAGGCCTCCCACCGCGCGGAGGCCGCCCAGGAGGACGCCGCTCGCGCGCTCCAGCTTGCTCGCGACCTGGAGCTGTTGGACGCGGAGGCTCCGGCATTCGACGAAGTGCCGGCAATCGAAACGTTGTCCCCGGAGCATGTGGAGGGTGGCGAGGAGCTGAATGACGAGGACGACAGCGACGTCGAGCAGGAGGGGGAGAATGGTGCGTCGCAGTAAAATCCGGAGGTTCCGGTACTAACGAATTTTTTTCTTCCTAGCCTGCGATTCCTGCCGCAAGAGCAGCGAGGTGTGCGTCGTCGAATACGGACGCACTGCGTGCTGCCGGTGCCGTGCAAAACACATCCAGTGCAGTCGCGCGCGGCCCCTCGGACCGCCTCGCGTCAACCAGCGACGTGCGGCACAGGAGGCCCGTCGCCAAGGGTCCGCACCGGTTGCGGGGCCCTCGCGGACGCGCCGGAACCCCCGAACAGAGCGGGGCAACCGGAGCGACCGCGAGGTGCGCGATCGCACGCGGAAGGAGCGGGAACGGAGGGCGCGGAAGGCGGAGCGCAAGGAAAGTGTGCAAGAGAAGCTCCGAGAGCTCGATGCCCACGTGGGGTACCTCGGGGAGCAGGTGGGGCGCACCATGTTGCGCTATAAGCTGGCATACCGGGCGTGCCAGCTTATTCTCAAGACGCTCGCAGCGCCGGAGAGTGGTCGGGAGGTGCCGCCTGGGGTTGAGCGGATGCTCCGGTGGATGGCGGCCGATATGGAGGCCTCCAAATGGGACTTCTCCCTTGCGGAGGCGGCGGAGCTCGACCTGGCCGCTGAGGAGCCGGAGATGGACGAGGGTGCGCGCCCGGCGAAGCGCCGAAGGTTGATCAAGCGCGGAAGCCCCGAGGTGGTGGAGAAGGAGGGGGAACCCGTCGAGTCGGAGGACTCGGAGGCGGAACCGGAAGCTCCGGTTGCGCCCCGAGCCCGTTCCGAATCCTGGCCGGAGGGTTTCCGGTCCTCGGACGGCGGGGAGGATGAGAGGATGGACGTGGACGTCCCCGAGGTTCCGGAAGCCCCGGAAGCACCCGCGGAGACGGAGGAAATGGGGGAAGTCGTGGAGTTGGATGTGGCAGAGGCGCCGGAGGGGCAGGGAACGCCCGAGGAACGCACCACGGGCCAGGCGGAGGCGAGGACCATCACGGTCCTTACCTTCAAGCCCGATCCTGAGCCAGTGCCGCCTCCGCCTCCCACTCCGCCACCTGTACCGGAGGCTCCGGTACGGGTGAAGAGGGAGTCGGAGGAGCGAGAGTTCCAGACCTTGGTGCTCCAGCCAGGAGCGCCAGCGGGATTCCACGAGGAAGACGGGGTGTTCGTCTTGGACGACGAGGACGAGGAGATGGGGGAGCCGGAGGCTCCGGGAGGCAAGCCGGAGACGTCCGGAGGTGAAGACGAGGGTCCAAAGTGACCAATGGACAATACAGAGACAATTGTAAA
This sequence comes from Mycena maculata, assembly GCA_029448575.1. Lineage (NCBI taxonomy): Eukaryota > Fungi > Basidiomycota > Agaricomycetes > Agaricales > Mycenaceae > Mycena > Mycena maculata. The sequence continues at coordinate 195,447 of JARJLG010000187.1, forward strand.
TAATGAATGTTTTGTATTTGTGGATTTTGGAAGAATTCTTTTTCTTGAGTTGATTTATGTTGAACTTGAGTGAGATGGAAAGGATCCGGAGGTTCCGGTTAATCACCGGAGGGTCCGGAGGAGGAATGGTGAGGATTCCGATGTGACGGAATAGAAAGGCAACGTTCCGGAGCAGTTCCGGAACCGGAACGCATCGTATGTGATACGGGTTGGGTTCCACTGTAGGAACTGTCGGATTTAACGAATGAATAATTGGAGAAATGATAATGATTGGAATATTGATGAATGATAAGAAGAGTGTTATTCCGTTGATTGGAAAAGCGACCAAATCAGGATGTTGATTGGTCCACTCCGTCTGTCGATAAGGAGTGTGATGCCGGAAGGGAACCGGAAGGATTCGGAAGCGATCCGAAAGGAAACCGGAAGGACTAGACCGACAGCCGGAAGGATTCCAGAGGAATTATCCGGAAGAGTACCGGAGTGATTCCGGAAGTGTACCAATGGATAGGCGGCAAAGAAGGGAAAGTGGTTGGGCAGATGAGTGATTTAAATGAAGTTGCCCAAGATCCCGAATGGGATAAGAGAAGGTGATGTGAATTGAGTACCGATGCAGGAGTTGATCGTGACGACTCTCGGGGAATCAGATAATACTCAATATGTGCCCGGAAGTGAAGGGATGGGCGAAGATGGGTGGAATAATCGGAGGGATAGATTGATGCACCCAGATGCGCAAATGTCGTATGGATAACAGAAGGTTGTCGACCACTATGTCTGGGAACTCCGGAGGTTCCGGAGGATCCGGAGCTCACGGAAGGATCCGTTGATGCATGGGTGAGGGTTGTCGGATGGTTCTGGTACCGGTTGGATAATTGGTGGATGGTCCGGAGGGTGAACGATGTCAGGAACAAGACCGGAATACCGGAATACCGATGAATGATACCCTGGAATGCGTAGTGGTAGTTGGTCGAAGATTGATTGGATCTGAAATCGAATAGCGAGCGCAATTGTGCCGTCTGCAGAGAGGAAGGCAAAACGACAAGAGATGGACTGAGAGGATGTGTTCCGCGTGGTATGCTGACTTTTTGATCAATAGTCTGCACTTCTTGCGAAGAAAAGTTGAAAATTATCGGAGTTTTTATAGGCTTATCCCCCTCTTAAGGGTAGACGTCCCATCGTCTGCCGACAATTCCACATCCTCT